>LPNX010417211.1:506300-579288 GCA_001517045.1 Pseudotsuga menziesii | reverse complement strand
GAAATTCTATTGGTTCTTGAATTCCAACTCACAAAAACTTATTTTGGCACGTTTTCTTATAAGGCCCATTTTAGACCCCAAATTTCCTCTAATGAATGAGAGTCGAGCTCATAATCGTTGAATCATAATCGTTGAAGATGTTAAAATCTATTAATTTATTGTATATAAAGATATAATATATAACATAGTCTAACACACTACTTCCATGCCTGATCTATCACACTACTTCCATGCTTTTGAATACAAATTATCTAACTACTTATAATTAAAGGTCTATGATAATAAAAAAATCATTATATTATCAAAATAATATAAAAATCATTATATAATCAAAATGAATTTAAAAATCTAGTAACAAGACAATTTTAAAAACACTCCACATAAACATAAAAAGCAAGTAAATATGTTTCAACATAATGATAACATGCAAAGTATTAATTTTTCAAATTTTCTTGGAACATGGAATGACTAAAGTAAACTGGGTATTATTGTAAATGTTCTTATGTCTCGAAAAAACATCTTATCACATAACTACCTTTATCTGTAAATATAAAATTATTGTAAATGAAGTTTTTATGTCTCTTAAAAAACATCTTATGCTATGAATACCTTTATTTGCAAATATAAAAACAAAGAAGACTAAGCTTTACAATTTAGAAAACCCAGTGGTGAGCATTTGCAACTTAAAGAAAATAAGTATTAAATTAAGTATAAAATTTGTGAAAGTAAAAAAATCATAAAAATATAAAGAAAATATATAATTAGTTATGTTAATATATAATTTTTTTATAAAAATATATAAAATTAAAATTAATTATATTAATATTTAAACATTTATAAAAATAATAAAGTCAACATTATTTGTTAAAAAATATTTTTAAGCAATTCTTATTAAACGATTTTAAAATCTTCATTTATATTTTATCTACAATCTTGTTTACCAATTACAAAATGAAATGAATAACATTTCAAAATTTAATTTAATTAAAAAATCAATTTAATACATTTTTTTAATTTATAATATAAATAAACAATATACTTTCTAATTTTCAAATTTTTACAATTATTAATAATATATATATCAGTAATAGCTTCTCACTACTGCCAACTGCAGGTTCATTTGAAAAGCATTCCAAGATTTATATGACTAATACAACAAAACTTAATCAATTATGTTAATAAAAAATAATTTACAAAATATAATGACTAACATAAGCCAAGTTTAGATGCTTAGCTGCCTTTCAAAAAGAAGAGGAAGAGCCTTTATAAAGCATTGCACTATTTAGAGGAGCAAAATATCCAATAGCATGCAAATTGATGACAATGTTGACAACTGACATTGTAAAGTATTCTTACACATGAAAGGCCCAAAGTTCGGACAACAATGGGCAATGTTCTTCACATATTGGTTGCAACAGATCTCTGTTAACTTTGGAAACATTTATTGCAACAATGGCTTGCACAATGTGCAAGTAATCTTTGAACTATGTCCATGTTTGTCAATTTGACTTGAATGATAGTTTTGGAAAAAGAATGCAAGTTTTGTTTTGTCATATCTTTATTGAGCAAATCTTGTTTTGTCATATCTTTATTAAAGAGCATAATGAAAGTTCATATCTTCAATGAACATCTCAATGGAAGCCTCACTGTTTGCTCCATGGGAGGGAAATTCCTTTGAACCATTGCATATGAGATTCTTGAACAATTACATTAGAGCACCACTGTGGGGGCAACATTTTTGTACTTGAAAGTAAAAGTTTGTATGAGCAATTTAATTGTAGCTGAAAGGCATGCAAATGGGTGTTTTTTTTTTGTTAGAACCAACACTAACATACAAGATATTGTGAAAGAATAGAATGAAGCAACAGAAGCACTGTGGGCAGTTGATTGCCTTCTCATTATTAAGAGCATATTAAATAGGAAATGAAAAAACAACAATACTATGGGCGAATACCATAGGTGAGTAAATACTGTGGATTACCTAACTCACTAACTTAACTACGAGTGAGACTACACTCTTCAACACACCCCCTTAATCTCAACTGTTAGTACATCATCAACATTGTCTATGCCTAAAGATGCCTGTTGGTCTATGTCTCAGCTAGGCTTACATTTCATTCAAAAAACTTCAACTTGACTTTCTTCCTTGAAGTGTACTTGGAATTCTTTTTCTTTGTCTTCTGGATCTTGATGCTAAGTAGTTGATCTTCTTCATCTTCTGGAACATAGTGAAAGTCTTCATCTTTTGTTTCAACATGATTCTTCTGGTTGTCATCTTTACCTGCACACTCAACATTTTTGTTAAAAAAAATATGAATATATTTCAGCTTTTCTTGGAGAGAATTTACATCTTGGTGTTGCTCATCAATGACAGCTACTTCATTATTGACTTCTTCATTTGCTTGAATCCACTGTGCATCCTTCACTACTTCTTCAAAAATTGTGGGATCAGAAGAAAACATAGCATATTGTAGATGCTCATCAGTTGCAGGAGCCTGCTCATAGATCTCCCTCAAACTTCTGGGTTTCTGGTTTTGGAGTGGACTACATAATGTTCTTTCTTTTGTGATGCTATCAATTGGTTGCTGCTGATTCTCAGCAACTATTGCAGCTTCTATGCTGCTATCAACTGTCTCTTGCTCAAAGAGACTATCACTCAAATCATTGAATATGGTTGCAATGACAGGTTTGCTTTCATTGTCATCATCAAACATAAATGGATCAACATCATTTGCTGGGATTACATGATCACTAGCTGCCTCATAGACACAGTCATCTTGACTATCTTCCACTTCAGTGTGGGACTCCTGGTGCTCTGCCTGACTTACAAAGTCATCTTCCTCTACCGTTGGTTCCTCACTGAAGACTTATGTCAATGTATCTCATGCTCTCTTTGGAGTATCAGCTTCTACAATGTAATGAAATAGGGAATAGTCTATACTGTCTTGTATGAGACATAAGGCAACAACTTGCCTTCTTTCTTTTTCGAATTCTGTCAAAGAATTAAACTTTTCTTTATCAATGGAATCCTCTTCAACTATGAAGTGTGACAAATCTTGTAATTTTAATACATTAATTACTTTGATTGCCCATACATCATACTCATCTCCATTAAAGCTGTGCCATAAACCTTGTGGTGTTAAGATATTTCTTACCTCGTCAATTCTTCTGGGACTGCTTCTGGTAGCACCATCTTCAAGAATAGATCTTATTTTCTAGATCACAACCTTCAATAAGATTGGATGATCACCAGATGCCCTTTTTTTTTATTTGACAAAAAATCTAGTTAGAGAGTTCACCGCGCCAAGCTTCCAGCATTTGAGAGCAAATGAGAGAAGACGGTAGATCTGGAATGAAAAAGACCAATTTGGTGGGCGCTTCAACAATGCACTTCACCTTTTTTTTTTTAATAAAAACGAGCACCGTTCCTGATGCAATGGCAATGGACGGTGAAGGGGCGCGGTGCCAGAAATTCATTAAGGATAATGTCGTTCACCGCTCTCTCTAAACACAGGCAAAGCGGTGGTACCGCTTCTTGCCTCTTCAATATGAGCGGTGGCACTACTCTCGCAATGTGGGAGAGAAGCTGTGGCCAACCTAGGTAACTCTTTGCAAAACAAAAAAAATAATGATGCCGTGGGTGGGCTAGGTCCTTCAAAAATTAAAAAAAATTGTCTCCTTCCCTCAATCGAAGACGACATCAGCCATTCAAGACTCTCTCTTAAATTAAACTTGTGTACTGCGATCTGATCCGCCTTGATCAGATCAACCACCAATCTCTTCAAAAAATAAAAATAAAAAATTCCACTTTTTTTTGTTTTAGAGCGGTAGATTGGAGCCGCATATTGTACGGCAGACTTGGAGAAGAAATAAACGTATCCTGCCTATTAGACCTTTTTTCTAAATGACAACGGATAGGTGAGTGTTCCACGGATCAGATCAGGGAATCACCCTTGCGATATCTGCTGTTATACAAAGCCGATTAGATCTACTATGTGTTCAAAAAACCGCGGCGAGTCCTCCACGGTGAGCGCCACGATCAAGTGCTGTACGTTATTTTCTTTTTCGCTGAGTCAAGAGAAGAGCTCCGTCCGGCAAGAAAGAGATCGCAGATCGGGAGCAAGGTGAGATCTGGAAAAAAAATAAAAATAAAAAACAAAATCTTTCACGTTTTTTTTAGGGTTGGGGCAAAAATAACCAAAATAAAATTCAGATTTGGAAAATAAAAAAAATAGAATAGAATATTGTAGCTCAGTAGGCAATAGCTCCAGAGTGCTTTCCACTCTGTGAAAAGGCTTACCCCAACAATGGAAGGATCAAGCCAAGCTCTAATACCATGTGAAAGAATAGAATGAAGCAACAGAAGCACTACGGGCAGTTGATTGCGTTCTGCGTATTAAATAGGAAATAGAAAAAGAACAATACTATGGGCAAATACCATAGGTGAGTAAATACCGTGGATTACCTAACTACCCGTGAGATTACACTCTTGAACAGATATGTTTGAAAAGGATAGGAGAGAACATATATAGATAAGTAGAAAGCTATGCAAATCTATATACTTATTATCATTGTTCTTAGTTCATATTGTCTGTGTTTCAGAAATTTTTTGTATTGATCTTATTTTGATGGCAAAGGTGACAATGGCACCAGGAGATCCGACATAGTATCGTTGGATGCAATGAGCGCACATATGGTGATCAGGGTTGGAATTTCAAATGGCGGACACTCGTCAAAATTGCCAGTAACAATCAAAGTCTGAAAGGTTTTCTATATTTTAAGCCGGATTTTGATGGTCTCCGTAAAATCTTCGCTAACGGGTAAATTGACCCATGACGGGCATTTACCTGTCAAATTCCATCCCTGTGACTGTTGCAAACTCAAGCATATGTTCAATGGCGGTGTTTAGATTTAGATTGAGCACAATATAGTACTCTATATCACCCAATTCAAATGTGGACTTTGGTTGAAGGTCAAAACTTTTGGTATGTAGACTCATGACAAGTGTCAAATATCAATGAATTGGGGTGTTAAAGTGCAGAACTTAACTTTAAGTAATCGGAAGGGTCAGCAGCTGCAAAGTTGAAGTATTATTTTTTATTTTTTTTAATATTGGTAGGCTTAGCTTTCATGTTGAAATAGGAAAATGATCTGCCCAAAAACAAATAAAACTATAACAGTGGAGGACACAGCCCCAAGGTTTAGTAAGCTTAAAGCAAGTACAACTATAACAGTGGAGGACACAGCCCCAAAGTTTGATAAGCTTAGGGTCTTCTACTCTCATACCCGAATAACAGAATAGGATCACCTTATGAAAGTATTACCAACATTGACAATTATCCTTAGTTGACAGCCATTATCGACAAGATCAAGGTGCACCTGTTCTGTTTTCGAGGGAGGGAGAGTTCAAACATATTTCCTGGCGCGTGTGTGTGCAAAGTTGACTACATAGGATGGCGCTTGAATGCCTTTGAAGCTAAAATATACATTTTTCCCCGGTCAGTTTTTGCAGCAACGTTGGTGAGCTATACGAGTAAAAAGAACACTCGCCACATAATGATAAAGTTATACAACACTAGTATTTCTTGTAGAAAAGAGTTCAAACAATTTAAATATCTATTAAGATGCTGAGGAATACCGAATTTTTTGTCTCCGTTCTTGCGTCATTATTGGTGCTGGGGAAAACATATGAAGAGTTCATGGTTGCTGCACTACAAACAGTGAAAAACCGACAAGATGCAACAATCGTCCAAGAAATAGAGTGAAACATTTTTTTTCAAGCAAAGGTACAATTCTGATAGTGGGAGAGCAGAGCTTGTTATAGTCATTGTCGGAGGTATTGTTTTTTGTAATTTTGCAAGCGATGGACATTGTGGTTAGTTCTTTTTTCCTTTGAGATATTTCTTTGTAGTTTTTATGTAGATTAAAGTGACCATGGAGCTTACAAGCTACAAGCTACATAGTTCAGGTGAAACATAGAAATAAGTTGTAAAAAGTGGAAACTATGCTTAATTGGCTAGAGGAATCTTACTGTTGTGGTTCCTGTTTTTCTTTTCGAACAGAACTAGCGTTGTTAGTGTTGGAAGAAGACATGGTAGACACCCTACAACAAACATGAACCTATTTATTCATGGAATTGCACTTGTTCAAGGGTAACATATGAGTTGGAAGTGTTTTAGAAAACATTTAAAATGCATTGCATGACTTAACAACTTACAGCGAATGGAAATGGAAAATACTAGATCATTGGAGGAAAATGATATAGATTTCTACACATAAGGAAACAAAGAGAACATAGTGATATTCTTTGGGTTGGGGGACTGGGGGCTGTCGAAAAATAGATACACCAGGTGGAATTCTGTTAATTGTTTAAAAGTGTTATCTCTCCATTTGCAAGAGGAGAAATGATAATTTTGGGAGTAGGATATCCATCATCCAAAATAGTATTGAAAATTTTACTTATTGCATGAATCCGGTCAAGTAAATAATTTAATTTCGGCATAATTGTAAGCTGGTTTGGGAATTTTTGAGGTTTTGAATTGATTCAGAGACTCTCAAAACCTTTGGGGACATGGAAAAACTATTTGTCCAGCACTCTGATCCTTTAGACCATGCCTGGAACTGATCAATTTTCTGCCGAAATTGTTACCTGAAATTTCACCTGAAAACTGAGAAATCGAAGCCCTTTTGGATGATGGATGTCCTACTCCATAATTTTGTAGTAAGATGTATGTAGCAACACAAAAGTAACAAAGCAAAGAAGTTATTTGAGGCATTGAATGGTTATGGACAAAGTACAGAACATGTGCAAAGCCTGATAAATTAAGTACAAGATTCAAAGATATGCTAGGGTGATGAAATTTTTTTGTAGGTGCGTGGAGGTATTTTCTTGTGGGGTATGGAAATCAATATCCTTATTAGTTTAGGGTTGGCTTTAATATTTGCTCGAAGCAACAAAACATCTATCTTTATTTTTGTTTTAAGCAAGACAAAAGAGTAAGAAAATAGAACCGCTGGGAGACACATTTTGCAAAAGTAAGACTACCTATTATGCCTCACATTTTGGTCACTGCAAACTTTTCAAAATGAACATAATTTGCGATGATGCAGATAGGATATACATGGAATCCCAGATAGGGTGATGTTTGGTGCAAGATAGCAGTAGCTGCAAACTTGAGCAATCTGTTCATAGTGGTGCTCAATTTCAGCAATGTACAATACTTTGCATCATGTCATTGGAATGTGATATTGGCAAAAAATTTCGGATGCACGATGCATAAATGCTAGGGGTGAAATATGGAACAAAATTGTGCACAAAACAACAAAAGATATGTCTTTCCTTTATTTTAAGCTAGTAAGCAAAAGGAATTGCTAGGAGAAGTACATTGCAGAAAAGCATGCAATAGAACAAGTTGCATGTAAAGCGTTGCACATTTTACAATTCAAAGGTATTGTTAGCTAATGGTGTTTAGTGATGAGAGTAGCATGTACTACAGGGCCATATAAAACCAAGAAATTGTGTTGAACAGATTCACTGCCCTGTGTCTGCGAAACTGAACAATAGAGGATGGTGCTTGAATGTAGTTGAAGTTGAAATAAAGGAATATCTTTTGGGGGATAACGGTATGCATATAATGTTGGGGAACTATACTTTAAATAACACCACGTGCCACAAAAAAGTTTACAGAGTTTTGAAACAACATTAGAATTTACAGTAACATAGGGTGTAAATAATTAAAAGAACTACTGGGATGATAGGAAATAAGGGGCCTTTTGATGGCGCCCTCAAGGGTGTAGATTGACTAGCAAGTACTGTGTAAATGAAGGAATGTTGAAAAGGAGGTTTCAAGTTCAAATCTCACCTTGACTTATCTGTGCCCCATGCTTGTGGGCTGTGTGGACGCACCTAGGGTTATAGTGGCAGCCGACGGGAATGGACCCTTATTATGGCAGCCGACAGGAATGGACCCCGTGTTACGCGAGTACCAGAACCGTCCACTTACTGATTCCCCTAGTAAAAAAAAGGGGCCTTTTGATGGCTCAGCTATTGCGCCATTGGTGGTGCTGCAAAAACTGCATAGTTTGCAATGACTGTAAAATATAATATCACAGCTTTGGTCTAAAGAAAATGTCTATAAACCAACGCAATGTTATCCCTTTTTTAAGAAATTTATTTCTTAGATACCATTGTGAAGTGAAACTACTAGTAGATGCCGGTAAAAGATGCATTCCATAGGTATTCAAGGAAAATCAGGTTACATGTATTGTTATTTTTAGTACTCTAGGGGAGGTATCGAATGAAATGGCAAGACAAACAATTTGGTGATTAATCTAATATCCATCAAAGACAATGGATTTGCAGTCATCTTGTGATAGAGTTGTGTAGAAGTGAGCTATCGATGAGTCAATGTTGCTTGTTGGTCTGGTTGCATGTAATGTCAGATAATGGCTTTCCATGGCCATTTGTTGGTGGGATCATGTTAAGATTGAAAGCACAGGGATCAACAATGGCAATCACACAAGACACAGAATTCTTACGTGGTAAAACACGATTTGTCAAGGAAACAACCATGGGACAAGGGACTCGCTATTCTTATTGCTTAATCTTGGAGATTACAAATAACCCAATAACACGCTTACAACATAAATCCATATTTACGGTATATATATATATATATATATATATATATATATATATATATATCATGTCCTTCATAGTTACATAAACTAACTGTATTAATTTCAAAAACTCTCATTTTCTATATGTGTTACAAGTTCAACAATATTCAGTTGTATGAGCAACATCATTCTATTATGGGTTAATTTGTTTCAACAATAATAAGTGATGAACTATTGTAGTAATTATAGGAATCGTAGTTTCTTAATTTTGGGTTAATTTGTTACCATTGTTTCAATAATCTCCACCTTGACAACAATTTACTTGATACCTTGTTGTAGTTTGTTCATCACATTTTTTTGCAAGCCAAGAGAAGTAAAAAACCATCGCAACTTCTCTAACAATATTGCTTTTGTAAACATGTCGACACTGGAATTTATCAAAGGCTGTTCCACCTCCATCAAAACCTGAAGTACATCTCCTTTTGTCCAAACCACCTGCAAAATCTGGATCACTGCAACCATTAGGTGATACAATAATCACTAGTGCCTCTAAGATACCGAAGCACCCATTTCATTGCTACCCAATGTTCTTTACCTGGATTTGCCATGTATCTACTGACAACACCAATTGCATGTGAATATTTGGTCTTGTACTTACCATCGCATACATCAAGATTTCTATTGCATTAGCATACGATACATAAGGCTTATAATCATTTTCTTCCTTGTTGCTAGGATGTAAACTTGAAGAAAGCTTGTATGGGAAGCCAAAGGGATATTTTTTGCTTTCACATAGTTCATACCGAATTTCATGATCATTTCCTCCACATACTTTTGTTGTGATAACAAAAGCTTACCATTTTTCTTGTCTCTATGTATTTATATGCCCGAGATTTGTTTAATTGCTCCTAGATCGTTCATATCAGCCATCCTATCCAATTAGGCCTTCAACTTGTTGATCTCAACCATGCATATGCTTTCTACAAGCATATCGCTAGCATATAGCACCAAGACAATGAATATACCATTATTCAAACTTTTGAGGAAAACACAATGATCATACTCACTTCTTGTAAAATTTCGGCTCACTATGAAGGAATCAAACATCTTGTACCATTGCCTAGGTAGCTGCTTCAGACCATACAATGAATTCTTGAGTTTGCAAATAAATCTTCTCTTGTGATCTTGAACAAGCCATTCTGGTTGTTCCAAATACATTTCCTCATCCATATCTCTATTAATGGTGATTTCGAGGGCAATAGGATCCCACAATCTATATCCCTTAGCTTCATCACCATAACCAACAAAGATATAATTGTTGCAAAAACTCAAAGATTTTAAACATGGAAGTAAACTACAATGTATCAATACATGTAGCCCTTTCTCGCTCATGTGGTCCAATTGTTGATGCCATAAACAAGTAGATTCATTGGTTCCCTCAGATACCACTGTTGTTTCAATATTCTCTTCTATCTTGTAAAGGTTCCCAATCTTTGTATCCTTTATTACCACCAAATTGCCCTTGGACACCTTTAGTGCTCCACCTTGACCTGTAAACTTATAAGCTCCAAAATCCAATACTCCCAAGGAAATTAATTCCTTTTAAGTTTTAGTACATATATTACATCCATTAACGTTGTCAATTTCCCTTTCTTTTTATGCTTTGATGCCACTTGTTAGGATCGAAAGCATAGGCATCATATTTATTTTTAGCAAAAAAACGAGAAAACAATGACAATCACACAAGATACATAATTTTTACGTGGTAAAACCCTGATTATTTGTAAGGGAAACATCAACAGCGCAAGGGAATTGTAGTCTTATTGCTCGATCTTGGAGATTACGAATAACCCAACAAGAGGCTTACAACATATATCCACGACAGTCTTCAAAGGCCCACCACAACTTTCACTTTAGTCGTATGGGTCTCTGCCTTGTCAGCAAATGCAGACTTCACGTCCGTCTCCAAGGTATATTCCACTGCAAGGGCAGTCAAATTGTGGAATATCTGAGTCATAGTCCTTGAAGTCATCAATGTTTGGTAGGTCCTCTTCAGGCTGGGATGGTGGGTACAAATCTGGACTGAAGCATCTTTCAATATCTGGTCCGTGAAATATTGCAATGGATTCGCAAAGGAATTCACCCTGGAATAATGACTCTACTCGAAAGTTTAAGGGGATTCTCCTTGTATGCACCTTTGAGTCAATTATCTATCCTTGAGCATCACACTTGATGTACTTTTGAGAGGTATATAGTGTATGCTCTAGCCTCTTGTAACATCTGCCATTATGATGCAGCATAAACTTAAACCATTAATGCTCTCTGTCTCCCACTTCAATGTCATCTTTCATATGGAGTATGAAATTTGCGCGACAGTTCACCCAATATTCTACCCTATCATGGATAGACATATCATGGTATCTTGGTATCTTGGTGTATCTCGGTATCAAATACTTCAGATACACCAAGATCGAAAACAACTCTTTCTTCTCAATCCAACAATTACAAATACTTCGAAGACATGTAGATCAGCTTCGGAGGGCGAAGCTCATCACTACAAACACAAGCTCTTAATACTTTGCTGACACATAGACATTTACAGACTTGAAGTTTTCTGATGCGATGTTATACTCCTGGGAGAAACTCGTAGAGCATATTACTTCATACTTGACTAAGCTCAACACATGAGCGACCCAAAATCTAATGTCTACAATGAGGCCCAAGCCCTTTATTTATACAAACTTAGCCGGTTACCCGGTGCCTCAAGACTGACACTAATGAGTCAAAAGGAAAGCATCCGGGGTGATAGGTGGGAATAGCCACTGCCATTATCTCATCCCTTGGAGTCCGTAGACATTTGGGGACCCGAAATATTCATTATGACTGACTACTCCTAAATGACAGAACAAAGTGGAGCATAACCAGCCCACGACGGTCTTCAAAGGCCCACCATAGCTTTCACTTTAGTCGTATGGGTCTCTTCCTTGTGGGCAAATGCAGACTTCACATCCGTCTCCAAGGTCTATTCCACCGCAAGGGCAGTCAAATCCTGGAATATCTGAGTCATAGTCCTTGAAGTCATCAATGTTTGGCGGGTCCTCTTCAAGCTGGGTTGGCGGGTACAAATATGGACTGAAGCATCTTTCAATATCTGATCCGTGAAAGATTGCATTGGATTCGCAAAGGAATTCACCCTGGAATAATGAATCTACTCAAAAGTTTAAGGGGATTCTCCTTGTATGCACCTTTAAGTCAATTCTCTGTCCTTGAGCATCGCGCTTGATGTACTTTTGAGAGGTATACAACGTATGCTTTAGCCGCTTGTAACATCCACCATTATGATGGAGCATAAACTTAAACCATTGATGCTCTCTGTCTGCCACTTCAATGTTAGCTTTCATATGGAGTATGAAATTTGCGCGTCGGTTCACCCAATCTAATCTTGGACAAAACTTATCTAGTAAGACTTCCATCCAACCAGACCATGCATTATGTCTGAGGTTTGCTGGGTCGGCACAGATGATAATTTTGCGCTATTCTCTACAAAACTGAAGAATCAAATTGTAGGATGTCCATGTTAAATTTCCCATCTCCAATATCCACATACTAGATCGGGCCATATTTGTAATTACTGGATTAAGAAGAAAGAGCTGTTTTTTATCTTGGTGTATCTTGGTATCAGAGCCAGAAGCTCGAATATTTTTTGTGAGTTCATTGTTTTATATCTTCTATCTTTGTTGTTAATTGCTTGTTTTGTATTTGCTACTTGCAATCTAGTAAAGTTATTTCCTATAGGCTGTGGAAATGACAACTGAGTAAATTGTTGGGCATGAGGGATTTGAATTTTGGGTTGTCTGAGGAAAGGCCATAGCTGTTAGAAAGCGTCGTAAGTCCTTGTTTTTCCAGAGACCATCGTGAGCTTAGAATCCCAGTTTAGTCATGGACCCTTCAATGGATGCAGTTTCGATCACTACATTAGATTGTCAGTCTGATAATAATACAGAAGTCTGTTTTGCAGAAAGAATATCATCTTTTTTAAATGAACCATCTTCATCTAATTCTTCTATAATCAACATACAATATTTTAATCCTTCTGAGGATTGGCAGTTACCAAAAATACTTCCTTCTGATGTCTATAAGTTAAACTGGTGGCAATATAAGTATGCTACACAAATTAAAGTTTCTTTTACTGATTTTGATGAGCCTATTCATATCAACTTATTCGATAAATCACAAATCGATCGGGCTATCAAAGAAGGTTATTGTTATGCACATCTAGGCGCAATAAAACTTGGTTTAGGTCCACTTGTCTGACCTTACCTCCCTGTGTCTTCTCTTTGTGTTGCTATAGATACTCAGCATCGAAACTTTGCTGATGCTATTATTGGCGGTTTTACCACTCCTTTACATGATGGTCCTGCTTATGGCACCGTCTTTCCTAAATACTCTGTTAGCCTAGAGGATCCTCGTATCTATGATTTGTTGAAAGCCTATATCCAACCTCAAGGGTTCAAAATGATGCAAGGGTCTAAAATTATCCAGTTAAAAGGGGTTGTATGTATCCGTTTTGGAAATGATACCCTGCCTCCACTTTGATCTCGTGTCCATCATAGTCCATGCTTACAAAGCATGGTGGAGTCTGACAAATCTCGTCAAGCTACCCCTGTTACTTTTGACTGGACTGGTATAAATTACCCCTAGTAATGGGAATTCAAATACCAAGAACTTAGAAATGTTGAATGTATGCAACGTTCCATCCTGAACCAACCTCTGACTTTTGATCAGCATACTAATTCTTTCAGATTACCAGCACAAACCCCTGCTCCCAGATTTACACCCCCTCTTATCAGATCTACCTCTGTGGCTTCCTACAATAATGCTCAGCGACAAGCCGATTCTGATTCTGTCTATGCATCCCGGTCCCCTTCCACCTCTTTCACTGGTTTGTATGAAACAGAACATCATGGCCAACATAAAGATTTCCCAGGATGTAGAAAAATACTTCAGAGGATCCAAAACCAGAAAAATAGAGATCCACCAACACTAGGTATGTTGAGTTTACCTAGATCTACTGATGCTATGGAAGTCAATAACCAAGGACGCAAGTCCTATATTCCAAGTAGGAACATGCCTAAGGTTCCCTTCCGACAATACTCAATTGATGGCCAAATCAAAAAGGAATTTCTACCATATAAATCTTCAGTCCCTGATGAGTCTATCTCTGATGACATCAAGCTTGCTAATTGGAGCAATATGTAGCAGAAGATGACTACACAGAAACTTGATGACATGGCCTATGATTTCCTGATTCTTAAAAAGATGGTGGTAGAAGAAAAAGAAAAAATTTCCCTAGTTGAAACTAAGCTAGGTTTGTTAGATCATCTCTTGAAAGATTCTGCAGAGATGAAAGAAGCAGTTGAAAAAGCTGCAGATAAAACTGAAAGAAGATTGGCCAAGCTAGAAGAGTTTTTGACCCAAACTCAAGAGCTTAAAAGGGAAGTCCCAGGTGTCAATCCCTCAGTTTTTTCCTTAGCATCACAAGGTCATAAAAGAAAATAAAATCCAAAGAAAGAAAGTGAGCATCATCGGAGTATTTCTTTTAGCATGCTAAGTATTTTAGAGGATGAAAAACCAGAATTTAATTTTGGAAGAGATGAAGAAGAATGTGATGAAATCAAGGAATGGATTGGTCATTTTAAATCTTTTCCTCCTGCCTTAGATACTAAATATTTGAATATGATGTCTGTCCATGATAGGGTAGAATCTTCATCCATCCATAATCCACCTCCTCATGAAAATACCTTTGACCTCCAAATGCCTGAAGCATCAAAAGCCCCAAACCCCAGATTCCAATTTGGAATCAACACCATGAACAATATATTGCCCCAAATGCCTCACCAACCTGTCTTAAATATCCAGTGTCAATCCCATAATGATATTAATACCGCGATACAAATGTTAGGACAATGGACCCTTTACAAAAGAACTCAAGATAATACCCTTACAGGTCAACAACTGGCTGGACAAATAATCACAGGCCTTTTAGGACTTGGTAATGAGTGGTGGAGATGGCTCACACAAGAAGCAAAAAATAAAATGCTCTCTGCTGAAGATGTTGATCAGCAGATACTCAAAGCATTGGGTAAAGAGTTCTATGGACCCGATGAAAGAGAATATTATGAACATCTTGCTTCTCTATTTATGTCAGCTCGATTCTGTAATCTTGCACAGAGTGAAGAATATTTATGTTACATGCAACAGCTCTTGATTTCCTCTAGAAAGTCAAGAGATCCTGCTTATTTGAAGCATTATCTCAGATGTTTCCCTGGTCATTTTCCAGATGTTGTGAAACAATATATGAAAGAAAAAAATATCAATTATCGAGGCCTCTCTCTAGCCCAGTTGCATAGTTACATACTAGAGACATGGAAAGAGCACTGCTTGGAGAAAAGAGTCAGTAAAGACTTCAAGCATCATCAAAGTATGTATTCATCATCCTTTTGTAAGAATGTTTCTAAGATGCCAGATTGGGGATGTGGTGCATACAATAGAGGTCACCTAGCATAAGATTGCAAATTCCATAAATCTAAACATAAGAAAGACTTCTATTCTAGTGCTCCTAGATATCATCTGGATTCAAGAAAGCCCTATAAGCATTAAAGAAAGCATGATTATCAAGTTTCCAAGAGACACAACAAACAACCTTATAAGAAGTTTGTTAAAAGGAGAGCAGACATAAATGATAAGGAAACATGCTTCATATGCGGCCAGAAGGGCCATTGGGCAAATAAATGTCCGAAAAAAAAGTCAAAACCAAGGCTTGCTGCCTTGTGTGCCCAGTTAGATCCTTATGGGATCTACATTCCAGTTCAGACACAGAGTCACCCTCTGGTGAAGTAATCTTCTTTCCCTCAGATGCATCAACTGCATCCAACGACTCTGAGTCCGATAATGACCCAGCTGCTCTTAAAAATTTTGCTTCTTATTCTTCCTCTTCAAAGTCTGATTTCGAACCAAATTTGGGAGGGTTTGAGCCTCCAGAGTATGTTTTCTCACTGTATATGTTTTCTATGAATAAGCCACAAAATATTGAAAAACAAATCACATCCATAGATGTACAATTGTCTGAAACTCCTGCCTTTGAATATATGCTGAGAGCATCTTTGAAAGATGAAAAGAAGAAATTGCTCAAAATGATGGAGCAAGAGAAAGGTAAAGGTAAGGTAAGTTTTGTAACTCCTGTCCAGTATAATCCTGCTGAACTCTACAAAAGTTACCCAGATGGTCATGAAAGCAGGTAGTGCTATAGGAGAGATAAATAGCAAATGCTTCGACTGCAAATCAAAGAAAAGCAACAGCAACTCAGAAGCCTAGTAACAGAGATTGAAGATTTGAAGAGTATGGTTAAAATCATACAAATTGAAAGGGATCAATCTTCAGATGAAGAACTAAGCAAGTAGTATGATCAAGCTTTGGAAAGTCCAGAAAAGAAAGAAAAGTCTCATGATCTTACTTCAGGAATGCTCACTAGTCCTAAAATGTTTATTCGAGTCTAGTTTTTCCCTAGTGAGTATAAACCATATTTTCTAGACTGTATGCTTGATTCTGGTTGCCAGCTGAACTTAGAAAAAGGTTCAACACTTCCCTCATTTTATTGGGAGAACACTACAGACCATGGGATAGCCATTGAAGGAACTCCAGTTCCCCTTGATGCAAAAGTTGAAAATTTCCTGATGAAGTTCAATAAAACATCTGATGCAGTAACTTGGTACAAGCTAGATGACATTAAAGAAGACCACATTCTAGGATCATAATTTCTATCCAGAGTTAGTCCTTTTTCTTTTGATCTCCAAAAAATGTTATTTTATTGTGTCATTAATAATTGTACATTTGAGCTTCCTCTCTCTTTTAGTTTTAGTCCAAAATTCCAATCTTTTGTACAAAATCCTGTACAGAAAAACAATCCTGCTCAGTTGATGAAAATGGATCGTTGCATAGCCTTTTCAGACATCCATGGAGAAAAATCCCTTGCATATATCACTGCAAAATTGATTAAAGACTATTGCTCAGAAATCCCAAATGATTTCTAGACAAGAGAGAAATATTTTGTCTCCTTGCCATTTGATCCATTGCATAAGATAAAACCAATGAAGGCTTCTGCTCGTCTCATGTTCCCCTCAGAAAGAGAGTCCTGTGCCTCAGAAATCAAAGAACTTCTAGCCAAAGGCCTGATAGAACCATCCAAGAACCCTTGAGCTTGTCATGCCTTTGTGGTAAACAAACATTATGAGATCAGGCGGGGAAAGCCAAGGCTTGTTGTGAATTATAAGCCTCTCAATGCTGTACTTCAGAAAGTTCGGTATCCTCTTCCAGATAAAGCTAGCCTGCTGCAAAGAATTGCTGGTTGTACAATATTTAGCAAATTTGATTTGAAATCAGGTTTCTACCAAATTGGTATTGATACAAAGGATCGTTTTAAAACAACATTTGTAGTTCCACATGGCCAATACGAGTGGAAGTTTTTACCATTTGGAATCAATAAAGCTCCGTCAGAATTTCAAAAACGCATAGAAGATATTTTTAGAGAAAAACAGTGGGCACTTGTGTTCATTGATGATATTTTGATCTGCTCCAAAAATCTGCAAGAACACTTAAAACATTTACAGATGTTTTATGATTTGGTTTTTAAACATGGGTTAGTCCTGTCTCAAAGCAAAATAGATATATGCAAGATAGAAATGGAGTTTCTTGGATTTAAGATCCAAAGAGGACAAGTCATCCTGCAGAAACATGTCCTCGGCACCTTCAGCCCCTTCCCTGACCAAATCCTTGATAAAACTCAGTTGCAGAGATTCCTTGGTAGTCTAAATTATATCAGACCTTTTTACAAAGGACAAGCCACAAATATTCATCTGCTTCAACAAAGGTTAAAGAATAATTCTGTAAAGTGGTCACCAGAGATGACTTTGGATGTTCAGCATATCAAAGCCAAAGTGTTGGATTTGCCTCCTCTTTCCTTACCTCAGGGTTCAAGACAACTCATCATAGAGACAGACACTTCTTCCCACACTTGGGGTGGATTTTTACTTGAGGTCATAGAAGGAAAAGAACATGTGTGTGGTTATGGTTCGGGTTCCTTTAAAGCTGCAGAACTCAACTACCCTTCCAGCCACAAAGAGATCTTGGCTGTTAAGAAATCAGTCCAGCATTTTATCTTATTTCTGAAACCAGTTAGATTTGTTATTAGAAAAGATTTGAAAATAATGCCTGGTATCTTTAAGAATGAGAGTTTAATGGTAGAAAATAGTAGTCATATTTTAAAACGGTTTATTTGGCTTAGTAACTTTGATTTTGACATTGTGTATAAGCCAGATTATCTCAATTGTCTTGCTGACATGCTCACAAGAGAACGTCCTAAAGAAACTACTCCTACTCTTAGTATGTTCATAGTTGGTGCCTCTAGTTCGGGTGTAGATCGTGGTAAAGCATCGCTTTTATCAACCCAGAAATGGCTTATTCCTGAAGCCTTGGGATGAATTTCTTTCAGAGGCAAACCGAAGACAACTCCTTGATTATGCATCAAGAGGAGAAGCTGAAAGGTATTTCAACCTCACTCTTATTAAGCAAATTGAAGCCTCTCCATTAAAAATACAAATAATGGAAAGATGGGAGAGAGATGCATTCCGAAATTTTGAGAATGCTCAAGAAAAGCTAAAGGATTGCAAAGAATTGTGATAGATTGCAATGAAGAGAAAGATGGTCCGATCTGGTATGTGGATATTGGATATGGAAATTTAACATGGACATCCTACATTTTTATTCTTCAGTTTTGTAGAGAACAGCGTAAAATTATCATCTGTGCCGACCCAGCAAACCTCAAACATAATGCATGGTCTGGTTGGACGGAAGCCTTACTAGATAAGTTTTGTCCAAGATTAGATTGGGTGAACCGACGCGCAAATTTCATACTCCATATGAAAGTTGACATTGAAGTGGCAGAAAGAGAGCATCAATGGTTTAAGTTTATGCTCCATCATAATGGAAAACGTTACAAGCAGCTAAAGCATACGCTATATAGCTCTCAAAAGTACATCAAGCGCGATGCTCAAGGACAAAGAATTGACTCAAAGGTGCATATAAGGAGAATCCCCTTAAACTTTTGAGTAGAGTCATTATTCCAGGGTGAATTCCTTTGTGAATCCAATGCAATCTTTCACGGATCAGATATTGAAAGATGCTTCAGTCCAGATTTGTACTCGCCAACCCAGCCTAAAGAGAACCCGCCAAACATTGATGACTTCAAGGACTATGACTCAGATATTCCAGGATTTGACTGCCCTTGCGGTGGAATAGACCTTGGAGACGGATGTGAATTCTGCATTTGCCGACTATCATATCATATCATATCCATAACAGTTACATAAATTGATTGTCACTTAATTTCAAGAACTATCATTTCCTATCTTTGTTATAGGTTCAACGATATTCAATTGTGATTCTTATTGCTCGATCTTGGAGATTACAAATAACCCAACAAGAGGCTTACAACATATATCCATGATTTGCCTCTATGAGATACATATATATTATATCATATCCTAAAGGGTTACAAAAATTGATTGTCACTTAATTTCAAGAACTATCATTTCCTATCTTTGTTATAGGTTCAACGCTATTCAATTGTGTGAACAACAACATTCTATTATTAGTCAGTTCATTTTAACAATAATAAATTGTGAACTGCCAATGTAATTATAGGAACTGTCGTCTCCTAATTTTGGGTTAATTCATTGTCACCATTTCAACAACTCAATGATATGGTATTGACTAACTTGAGAAGGGATTTAAGTGGAGCATGTGGTGCAATGTAAACATTTTCTGACTTTATAATAGTGTCAATGACAAAGAAATCAAGCACACCATATTCAACATGCTTCGTAGAATAGGTTTCACATTTATTCATCATTATGTTCTTTCTACATCATTTAAGAATGCCATATAGGTGTAGGCTTGACAAATAATAAGAGTTCTCTGTAGCTATACTACCATTTGGATCTGGGAATTCCATGGAGTGATAGAGTGTTCTTGGTGGTATGTGAGTTTGGGAGAATGTAGCATATTCAGTGGGATCTAGGAGAGTGAGCTAGCCTTCACTTCCATAATTTCATCCATGAGGAGCAAAGGTTTGATTTCCTACATGGAAAATCATATGGTGGATGGACTCAATACTCTCATGCTTGGTGGTTTGGTATTTTTTGTAAGGATTTTGGTGGAGAAACTAAGCAGTGTAGAGGATGAAGTAGGAGACACTTCCTCAATTTGAGATTCATATGGGACCCTAGGACCATTTTTTGTTCTCAACTATTCTAACTGGAAGATGCTTGTAGCAGAGTGTGGTGTTAGGATTATTAATCCTCCCTTGTCCAAATTTGGTCATATGTCTAAATCGGGAGTCATGTCTAAATCGGGAGTCCATCCAGTCTATTTATAGTCATTAGCACCATTGGTTAAACTTAACCTGATTGGGGCACATGTTTCAGTTCCCAAAGTGTGGGGAACACTAATTGAGGCTCACTGCCACTTATTGCACTTGATTGCATAAGTTTAGGAGTCTCCTAGATCAATTCCTACAATTTAGGAAGCAACTGGGAGTGCTGAAACCAACCAAGGTCAGTTAACTTCAGTTGATGACTAGTTAAGCCAAGTTAGGAGTCAGTTACATTCAGTTAAATAATGGTTTAATTAATTGCACACATGTGGGGTGCTTTTCTCACCTACCACAGTCAGTTAACCATTATTTAATACTAAATGTAACAGTTGGTTGTGTTTTAGAACTCCGGTTATGATTTAGACAAGGACAGTTAACTACTGAGTCCTTAACTTCAGTTGATGACTAGTCAAGCCAAGTTAGGAGTCAGTTACATTCAGTTCTAGCTCTCTACATTCAGTTAAATAATGGTTTAATTAATTGCACACATGTGGGGTGCTTTTCTCACCTACCACAGTCAGTTAACCATTATTTAATACTAAATGTAACAGTTGGTTGTGTTTTAGAACTCCGGTTATGATTTAGACAAGGACAGTTAACTACTGAGTCCTTAACTTCAGTTGATGACTAGTCAAGCCAAGTTAGGAGTCAGTTACATTCAGTTCTAGCTCTCTACATTCAGTTAAATAATGGTTTAATTAATTGCACACATGTGGGGTGCTTTTCTCACCTACCACAGTCAGTTAACCATTATTTAATACTAAATGTAACAGTTGGTTGTGTTTTAGAACTCCGGTTATGATTTAGACAAGGACAGTTAACTACTGAGTCCTTAACTTCAGTTGATGACTAGTCAAGCCAAGTTAGGAGTCAGTTACATTCAGTTCTAGCTCTCTACATTCAGTTAAATAATGGTTTAATTAATTGCACACATGTGGGGTGCTTTTCTCACCTACCACAGTCAGTTAACCATTATTTAATACTAAATGTAACAGTTGGTTGTGTTTTAGAACTCCGGTTATGATTTAGACAAGGACAGTTAACTACTGAGTCCTTAACTTCAGTTGATGACTAGTCAAGCCAAGTTAGGAGTCAGTTACATTCAGTTCTAGCTCTCTACATTCAGTTAAATAATGGTTTAATTAATTGCACACATGTGGGGTGCTTTTCTCACCTACCACAGTCAGTTAACCATTATTTAATACTAAATGTAACAGTTGGTTGTGTTTTAGAACTCCGGTTATGATTTAGACAAGGACAGTTAACTACTGAGTCCTTAACTTCAGTTGATGACTAGTCAAGCCAAGTTAGGAGTCAGTTACATTCAGTTCTAGCTCTCTACATTCAGTTAAATAATGGTTTAATTAATTGCACACATGTGGGGTGCTTTTCTCACCTACCACAGTCAGTTAACCATTATTTAATACTAAATGTAACAGTTGGTTGTGTTTTAGAACTCCGGTTATGATTTAGACAAGGACAGTTAACTACTGAGTCCTTAACTTCAGTTGATGACTAGTCAAGCCAAGTTAGGAGTCAGTTACATTCAGTTCTAGCTCTCTACATTCAGTTAAATAATGGTTTAATTAATTGCACACATGTGGGGTGCTTTTCTCACCTACCACAGTCAGTTAACCATTATTTAATACTAAATGTAACAGTTGGTTGTGTTTTAGAACTCCGGTTATGATTTAGACAAGGACAGTTAACTACTGAGTCCTTAACTTCAGTTGATGACTAGTCAAGCCAAGTTAGGAGTCAGTTACATTCAGTTCTAGCTCTCTACATTCAGTTAAATAATGGTTTAATTAATTGCACACATGTGGGGTGCTTTTCTCACCTACCACAGTCAGTTAACCATTATTTAATACTAAATGTAACAGTTGGTTGTGTTTTAGAACTCCGGTTATGATTTAGACAAGGACAGTTAACTACTGAGTCCTTAACTTCAGTTGATGACTAGTCAAGCCAAGTTAGGAGTCAGTTACATTCAGTTCTAGCTCTCTACATTCAGTTAAATAATGGTTTAATTAATTGCACACATGTGGGGTGCTTTTCTCACCTACCACAGTCAGTTAACCATTATTTAATACTAAATGTAACAGTTGGTTGTGTTTTAGAACTCCGGTTATGATTTAGACAAGGACAGTTAACTACTGAGTCCTTAACTTCAGTTGATGACTAGTCAAGCCAAGTTAGGAGTCAGTTACATTCAGTTCTAGCTCTCTACATTCAGTTAAATAATGGTTTAATTAATTGCACACATGTGGGGTGCTTTTCTCACCTACCACAGTCAGTTAACCATTATTTAATACTAAATGTAACAGTTGGTTGTGTTTTAGAACTCCAATTGTGATTTAGACAAGTCTTGGTTACCTACAGTCAAGTAGAGTCATCAATTCGAACTTCCTCATGTGGATTCGAATTGCTTGTGGCTATTAAAGCCATTTTACATCATTGTAATTATTATCTGGATTACTTTTTTGATTAATGAAAGCATTCACAGCTGCAAGCCTTTTGCACTGTTTCATTCTTCAATGGCTGAGTAAATTGTGAGATCTTCTTTGTGAGTTGTGTGTTTGTCTACAGATCTATATGCTCAAATTTACATGTGGAACAAAGACATCTCTTGAAAGGGATGTGACACATGAGGATAAGTCTTCTCCCAAAATTGATCTTCAATTTGGACATCATCATCAGATTCTCTTAGAAGAAAAGGTTTTGCAAGAAACATCTCCTTGTTGCCATTATGGCCATTCTAGATTTGCATACATGAGTAGAGCATACAACAAGCTAATTGGTAATCTTGTATTGTTTCCTTTTGATTCCATTTTGGTTCATGGTAGGGTGTTGGAGAAGCATTCTCTTAGTTTGGAAGTTGTATCATGTACTTGGGTAGCCATCATTGCATCAATTTGTTTGAATATGAAATTGGAAGGATAGAGATATTGCATTTTAGTCCTATGATAGACAATGGTAAGGATGGTACACCATGTAGAGTATCCTTTCAATACATAAAACTTGTGGATGCTCAAGTAAGGAAAGGATTTTCCTATGGGGATGAGAGTTTTAAAAGAATTCTATAAAGGACAAAGAGAATGTTACATCAATGTTCCAAGCTTGCCCCACTAGGTTTTGCTCCACTATGTGTGCTTAGAAGAGATGCTTCCAAAGAAGGCATAGGAAATGTTATGGTGACAAAAAAAGACATCCACTGAAGTTGTATCCCTAGAAATACGTTGGTCAATAAAATTCATGGAGGTGTTATCCATTATACATGTATTGGATAAGAGCCATCAATTCTTAAGACGACACGAGTTTGAGCTTGAAATTGACCACATTGGTTCAAGGTCAATATTGACAAATAAGGAGATCAATGTATGGAAGCAAGAATGGATTTCATGTGATTCATTGGATCTACTGAAGTATGAAAATTGATTCAACATGTGGTATGAGGTAGATCATATTTAGCTTGCTCATCTTCTACACTCTCTACCACTTCAAGAGAAAGACTAGGTAATGAACAAGTATGCAATTTTTGCTTTGATGTTTCTTTCTAATCTCTTGGTGCATGATAGTTATGTTTCAGGAAATATCATTAAAGAAACCCTTATGTACAAACCTTATCATATTTCTTATGGGAATAGATTTTCATAAGAGCATGATCATCCCTATTCCAACTACTACAAGAGAAGCGACCATGTTGCATGCTTTGGTCAAATTCAATTCATGTTATGCAACTCAACTTGCAATATAGTATTTCAAAAAAAATTCATTCATATGTTTGTGGCGAAGGATGACTAATGCAAGTTTGAAATAGGGTCATCAATTATGGAGATGTGACACACATGGTTATGGAACATGATTGCAAAATTTCATGGAAAAATACGCAAGTGTTTGATCACCCATATTTTCAATTGCTTGAGGACGAGCAATTTTGGGAGGGGAGACCTGTAATGTATCCAATTTTGATAGCACCATGGAGCAACCTCTTAGGGTTAACCTTGACTCAGGAATGAGTCAAAGGTGGTTTAGGTCTAACACATGTTTGGGACCATGGTATTTGGTGGCCAGTGGTATTTTCCTTGGTATTTCTATATGGTATTGCATGTAAAGAAGCCTTTATAGGGATTGGGGAGGCTTCATTGTAAAGTGGCTTGGAGGTGAGTGGTGGCTAGCTCACTTGGCCCGACTTAACCGGTTTATGTCAAGGGATATAATAGATCTATTATGGTGTTTTTTCCTAGTTTTGGGTTTTCCACTTAAACATTGCATGTCTATCTTTAATTGTTGCAGGTCTATTTTATTTCTTTTGCAAGTAATAATATTTTAATGCTAGTCTAATCCTAATAGCTAGTATCAGAGGCATGGTTTGGAATATATTTTTGCTCATTGTGTTGTACTTATTTTTTTGAAGTAACTATGGGGTGAATGTTTGGTGGTACCCAACACCCCATCAATTTTTTGGTTCCTATTAAAATGTGATTTCCTGGGTGCTTAAAAGTATAAAAAATTGTATCCCTCTTATACGTAGACAATGGATGTGTTTCATCAAGTGTGTAATGAACCATTGGGTAGGTACGAGGGTGGCAGGTGTACTCGTAGCGTAGATTAATGTGGATCAAAGAGGTTGAGTCTTCGATTGCGGGAGGAATGTGAAATGGTTTAATCTCACTTTTGGGATCAAGATTGATGAACCATGTATGTGAAGAGAATTCCTAGAGAACTGGCAGTTACATCAGCTGAGGACCCATGCGATCCCGTAGATGGATTTTTTTTATATGGACAATAATGACAAGGTTATATGCTGGTACAAAAGGAGTGTGGTAGAAAAGGATCAAGAAATTGAGAATAGAAAAATGAGAGGATGAAGCAATGGATGGTGTAGTCACCATGAAGACACGTGAAAAAAAAATTAATGGAGCACTTTGCATGTAAATGGGAATTCGATTGTAATACTTGGAAAGGCATGAATATCCCTGGTAACTCACCGGTAAAGTTGAGAGATAGACCTAGGTGATAGGGGGGTGTATTTGAGATCCCCAATTCAAGCTTAAAGGGGGTACTCTTAGGTTTAACCTTGACTTGGGAATGAGTCAAAGGTGGTTTATGTCTAGCACATGTTTGGCCCATGGTATTTGGTGGTCAATGGTATTTTTCCATGGTATTTGGTGGCCCATGATATTGTCCCATGTTATTGCATGTAAAGAATCATTTATAAGGATTGGGGAGGCTCCCTTGTAAAGTGTCCTGGAGGTGAGTGGTGGCTAGCTCACTTGGATCAACTTGTTCGGTTTAGGTCAAGGGATGTAATAGATCTATCATGGTGGTTTTCCACGTAATCATTGTGTGCCTATCTTTAATTGTTGCATTTATACTTTATTTCTCTTGTAAGTAATTATATTTTAACACGAGTTTAATCCTAATACAACCACCAACTCTTGATATCCCCATGGGTATTAGTGGAAAAATGAAATAAATTGTTTAGGAAACAATTTCATTAATTTTTTGGGATTAATTTTCAAAAAGGCATTATTTAGTTAGGATATTAATAACTTTGATGTTGAGATGGTTTAGAGTTATTTTTATTTTCATGAATAAATTAATCTTTGGATAATTGTTAATGATTATGTGGCCATGAGGTCTCATAAGGAATAAGATATTGATCATTAGAAAGCTTTCCAAAATAAGGAAGTTAGAAGAAAGCATCCAAAGCTGGAAATCAATGAAAATCAAGAAACTAGATAAAGCAAGGAACATCGATCCAGTGGCAGAGAGGCAGAAAAGCAATGAAAAGAAGAAATGCAATGAAAAATCATACTAAGGCAGTAAAATCAATAAAAATAAAACTAAAGCAGAAAAATCAGATAAGGAAGGACAAAATCAATAAAGCATGTTAAAGTAGGAAAAGTCAAAAAGCAAATAAAAGCTTCACAAAGTAGCAACTCCTAATCTTGATCATGAAGGCACATTGGTTGAAGGTATATTATTCAAGAAGCTAAAAAGTTTATAAATGAGGGCGGGTGCACCACATTCACATATTTTGTCCCTTTTGTGCTTGGTTTTGAGATCTCTAAGCTTTCAATTCGACTTGGGAGATGTGACCCTAGTCACAACCGAGGGATGTGCCCCTACTGCTTCTTCAGTTATAGGTGTGGATGATGTAATACAACCATTGTAATTTATTTTACTATAGGTATTGAAGTTTATTCAATTCTGGTTCGAGATTCAGAGAAAGTATTGTGAATCTAGCAGTTTGAATTCCTGATGTTTTCCAGTTATTTTCCATGATGGTTGTTTGTACTGAATAATGTCAAGCATGAGACTCTTATGAAAATAATTTTGTCCTATATGTGATGTAATTACTCTCATATTGAATTACTAATGTTATTCCAGGTCTATTATAATGCTAAATTCTGAATTGCATATGACCTTCCATCACCTACTATAGTTCTGCATCAACTTTGACTAGTTTTCAGTGTTTTATTGGTATTTTACCTTCTGCTCAATGAAATTCAATTATGTCAATTATTCATGTTAATTAAGGTCCTAATTAACACCTTACATGTCTTATATTGAATATTTGTTGGCCTATTATGATGTTTAGATTGACTTGAATGTAGACTAGTGATGCAGTCTTGAATCGTCATATATTTCCCAAATCCACCCAAACCACCAAATAACTTACCAAAATATGAACCCTATGATTTTGAATACATATATGAGTGTAATCCAAGTCTAGATACATCCAGTGAAGTACCAGGAGCCATTGGGTTTCCACGGAAGTCGTGGGAACTGAAACTATACGGTCTTAAGACCATCTTGGGCATGATGTACCTAGAGAAATTGCCCACCGCAATATGTATGGAATTAAAACCCCTATGATCATACTTTTTAGACCTATATATTCCTTCTGCAAATCATATCCTTATGTGTGTTTGAATCCATTTGAAACTTCACCACTTCTTAGTCTATTATTCGAGGTTGTCTCTTTGTTTTTCCTTGTATCTTTTTTCCTAGTGTGCCAAACTCCCTATTTGGTACATTACACAACCATAGACGTAAGGGAATTTTAGGTGGGAAAAATAATGGGTTGGGGATGTTTAGGGTAAAAGGGTGAAATGGAGCAGGTGTTAGCTTGGGATTCTAGAGGGGAAAGGGAGGAAAGAGAGGAGTTAGTGATGGGTGAAGAATGTGAATAGGAGAGGAATCATGGTTATAATTAAGTTGGAGATTGGTGAAATGGTTATTGCAAGGTTGGTGTGGGTCGATGGGGGTAGAATGCATTGAAGTTAACGGTTGAGAAGAAAAAAGGTCAATTTATGATGGATGTATGGGGATATACCGTGGTTGTAAAATATGTGTGACGATGAGTGGTTTGTATTAGCACTTTCCTTGATATGAGAATCAAATTATTAAGGGTAGAATAAGTGTTAGGACATTGGAGAAAAATTGAATTAATAGGAAGAATGCACAAGGGTTGAGGGAAATATGGGGATAAAATAGTACATTGTGTATAGAGTTAATCATTTAACCAAATAATCCTCTAATCACTAGAAATTGGAAGGATAAAAATCAATTGGTTGAGGATTGTGTTTACTTAAAGGAATATCGGGATTCTTGGGAGGGATGTCACCAAAGTCGTAGATCAATCATCATTCTCATCCATCGTTTTCAATTCCTTACCACTACTTTTTTTTCAGTTTCAAAGAAAATTATATGAACAAATAGAAGGAATTGCCATGGGTTCCCCATCAACAAAAATAATCATGGAACACTTTGTAACTTTAGGCCTTAATAGTTTCCCCTTGAAACCAAATGTTGGTTTCAATTTGTTGATGACACTTTTTCTATTTATCCACACAATAAGTATTCACTAAACCTAATCTTTAGCCACCTCAAAAGCTTATGCCCCTGCATTTAGTTCACAATGAAATCTAAAAAGATAAATCCCCTCCCTTATTAGATGTCTTATTTACTTGACAACTTGATGGATCTATCTCTGCCAATTTTACTACAAAATGAGCCACACACATACATACCTTCATGCCCAATCCCACCATTACCATGCTAAACATCCACCATCCTTCAAACTTATCTCCAATGTTATTCAAATTTATGCCCCCTAACATCTAAATAAAGATAGAGATTAACTTGTTGAAATCCTCCAAAATAATGGTTGGGCCTATTTCCCAAACCAATAAAACATATTGTACCATTATCCTCTCAAAAACTAAATCTAGAACCAATTTTCCCTTTTATCCTCCTCCAACCAAAGCTCAAATATATCTTCATTACATTCATAATATCACCAACCAAATCTCCAATATCTTAGCCAATAATAATATTAAAATCTTTATTTAAACCTCTCAAAACCCTCATAAATACAACTATTCAAAAGAATTAAATATAAGGTAAACACTCTCAATTATGAAAGTGTTTACCAAATTCCATTCTCTTGTTGAAAATCCTACATTAATCGAGCTAGTTATATCCAAACCTACCATAAAGAACATAGTACATTCCCTTCACAATCATGGTGCAAAATCTACTATTAGGTCACTCCTAAAACTCTAAACATCTCATTTTGTATTACACTAAAGTCATAATCCTCATTATTCAAATTACATCATTATGTTCCCGACAGGGAATATATATGAATCAGTTAGGTGGATTAATTTGAGAGGTATATTTAAATTTTTTATTTTTCAAATGTTTTTGCTGTAGTTTGGTTAATTTTTATTTCTTGAATTATTTAAATACTGATTTAACTTAGTTTCTATTGGTGTTTTGCAGGTGATGTTTGCTTGGGACTTTGTGCCCCAAGACCCGGCGGCGAGATGACCTAAGCATTCCCATTGACATGTATTGGAAAATAATTTTTATTTTTTTGAGTAGAGAGCCCGACAGTTTGCAAATAAACAGTCTGCAAATATCTGAGATTTATATAACCAATTTGTGGTTTTCCACGGGCCTTGAATCTGTCAATCTCTCCACTAATTGATGAGTATGTACATACTAGAAATCTATATTGATCACTGGTGGCGTTGATTGACAAAAAAGGCTCGACACTTGGTAGCCAAACAGACACTTGGTACCCAAACACAATGTTAAAATCATCCCTGAAAGCAATTCTCAAGCGTAGAGACTTTAATGCAATTCTCTAAACAACAAGAAGGTTGCAACAATGCAATTGGTAATATACTCCAATTGATAATGAAAAAGACGAACGCATCACTTCAAAAAAAAACCTAACTCCGACAATGCTAAAATTTCAGGTTACCCAAATTAACATACATCTCAACTCAACTCAATGGTGTAACTTCTCACCAGTTTGGATTGCTCACACACCACGCATCAAAATAAGGTTTACATGAAGGTATTATTTCAAACTTCCACGATATTCACTAGTATTTGAGATATTTGAGATAGTCTATTCATTATTATTTCCTTTCACTAAATAATGAATATTACTGGCTTTGCAGCGTTCTTCATACCAGAGTGAGCAATTACCAGGATATAGAGCTGTTGAATAGGCCTTGCTTGTTCTTGCGGATAAGCGCTTGTTATAGACAAAAAAAAAAAGTTTCACAGCGCAGAAGCAGAAGTGGATGAGTTTATCTCTCACAAATTACTAGTGCATCTTGTGCTCGTCTGCCACAAGAAGTAAGTAATTATGTAATTTGCATCTAGTAATATCCCTGAGTTGTATCCCTTTAAATGTCGGCAAAGACTTGGTGCTCATCATACTTGCGTTTATCCAACAACACAGTATGCTTTTCTCTCTTATGCATTCATTCACTGCAATGTTCTTTTTTATGTTTTATTTTTCCTGAAGACCGATTGGGTTGGGGTTTGCTTTTCTCTCTTATGCATTCATTCACTGCAATGGTTTTTTTTATGTTTTATTTTTCCTGAAGACCGATTGGGTTGGGGTTTGCTTTTCTCTCTTATGCATTCATTCACTGCAATGTTTTTTTTATGTTTTATTTTTCCTGAAGACCGATTGGGTTGGGGTTTGTGCAGGCCCCATCTAAAATCTAAGGCAGAGGAAGCGAGCCCTGCGGATGAGAATGTCAGTCCTCCCAAGGTGGAGGAAGGCATCGGTGGAGCCATTCCGGATGCCCTCTCAACCGATGCAAATGTTGCGCAGAGGTTCGATCTCTGAACTTACTATCTCCATGGTCTCCTTTATTTGCTCTTCCAATGAAATTATTGGATAGAAAATCAAGCCATGCTTGTGAGCCAACTTAAACTAGAACGAAACAACTTAAACTAGTGCTATATATCGTAGAGATTCATATAGAAGAAGTCAAATAATCAATAACTATTTCTTGGGTTTTATTAAGGGTTTTAATTTTTGTTTTTCTGAGAGTCCGAATCTATTTCCTGGGAGCCAATGCCCAGAAATTCAAGTTCTAGGCAGAGGTTTCAAGGCTGATGGAAATCCTCATCGACTCTCTTTACAATAACAAGGATATATTTTTGCTAGAACTCATCTCCAATGCCTTTGATGTGATTACTTAACCTTGTATCTGTATGATATATTTATTTAGCATTGCATCATATGGGATATGGGATCTGTCTTTAGGATTTATTCTAATGACATGTTATTCTGATCAAGATTTGGATAAAATTAGATTTTTGGCCTTGCGAGACAAGGATGTGTTGGGAGAAGGCGACGACACCAAGTTCGATATCAAGGTTCTTATCATTATTTTGGTGTTATTAAGGACGTGATTGTGTTTTTCTGGCTTTAAATTTTGTTTTGAGTTTGATCAAGTCATAGATCTACTATGGTACAGTATGCTGATCTTCCTTTACTTCATGGAAAATCACGGAGCCTTTTAGCTATGGAAACCCATTATCAGTTGCTTCTGGGACATTGATTTTGGATATCATATATGTATCTATTAAGAGGTGCTCTACCTTTATATACTGTAGAGATCTGACATAGTATTTCTTCTTGTAAATGATAAATGATACCCCTCTGATTATAGACCACATTAGTGATCCATTGCTTTGCTGACTCCCGTTATAATCAAGCTCAGAGGTATTGTTTTCTATTTCTGAAAACATATTCGTCTCCGTAATTGTTAGATATTATTTCTGAGTCTACCATAGCTGCAAATATTTTCTCTAAACCCTACCTCCAAATATTTCCCAGTATAGATCTGTTGAACAGTATCACGGCCTTGCAGAAAACGGATTCGCAGTAACGTTGAAAAAGGAATATGGAGGAAATTTTTAATAAATTGGTCAAAAAATCCTTAGTAATAAAATACATACATATATCAAATGCATAAATCATCGTTTTCCCTCCCTTTGTTAATAAAATAATCAGTCTGGTGCTCGTCTTCTAGGAGTGCACCTGTAACCGGAAACAGGTAAGAAGGCAGCTGCGCACGCCACGCTTGTAAGGGCCAAGATAAAGTAAGTCTAGGAGGTGTCTTGTCTGACCAAGTAAAGTGATTATGATACGGTTCGAAAGATCTCTTCTTCGTGGTCTAAGGGGTGGAAAAGTTCCTCCATCGACTCAACCCGGAGCTAGTTCGATGCTTTTTATCCTACATCAAAATTAGTAAAAATAATAAAAAAAAATTATAATGCCTCCAATTAGGTTATCAAAACTATGCAAACTAGTCGTTTTCCAGTCCATGAAGGTCACCACTTGAAAAAAATTGCAAGTTGTATCCACTTAATCAACATATGTTTGAATCTAGGAAAAGTCATTTGGGCTATATATTAATGAGAATATCGATTGTGTTTATCGTGTTCATGAAAATGGTGTGCCTGCACACATCAACCACATGACCTTCTGAGTGTTGGGATGAATGAAATGAAATCAAGTGCTTGATATGAAACAACAATGCCAGTAATATGTTGATCACAAAAATGGCAAACTCGGAATCACATAACATATGGCCTTCGAAAATCCTGACACATAAAAGTATGGCCATGTCTTTTCACGTCGCTTATAATGTGTTGAAGTTCATAATTAAATGTGTTTTCGGATTTTTTAAAATATGTTCCATCTAAATTCGTCGTGCTTTAGGATTTTCTAAGCTTTTCCTCACGTATTTCCATGTAGTGTTTTGAGTTTTTCTTACATGGCTGCTACCCAATTTATTATTAATATTTAAATATTTTATTCAACTTATTATTAATATTTAAATATTTTATTGTCTTTCAGATTTCTTATTATTAATATTTAAATTTTTTTCTGTATTTCAATTTTTTATAATTATATATAATGTAGTATCTCTTCTAACCTTAATATTAGTAATTTTGCAATTACTGTGTTTGCTTTTTTTAATTTTTTCAAGCTTTGCATTGTATTTCTTACATGCTTATGCTTATTTTTTTGTGAAAAATATCAAAACAACCTTTCTTATAAATTTATGGTAGTCTATAACTAATTTTTCTACATTTCAACAGAGATAGCAATGTTATCTATCTCAAATAGTTATAAATAGTTATGGTTCATTGCATAGTTGTATTTCTTTCTCCTAAATAAAGTTTATAAACATAGTGTTATGAAAATAACAACTGTTATTCTCACTCTTCAAGATAACATAATAAAACTTCAGCATTTTGAATAGGGCTCATTTCACACTATTCCTGCAATAGTGTACCAACAATCAAAGTAGTCGCATGCTTAAAAACAATCCAATGTCCCTGGTTGCTAATCATTTTACACTTTTAATATCTTCCTTACTTTACAATGTCACATGACCAGCAATCACAAAAGTGAAAGTTGTTGCATGCTTTAAAGTAACAAACACAAGCCTGGAATCTGCCCGGTCATAGAAACAACAACTTAAAATGAAATCTACTACATGCTTTAAAGTTGAAGTGGCAAGAAATGGCCAACACAAAATTTAGGCACAATTATCATCCTTGTTTTCCCAAATTTTGTCAATTTTGTAATCTCTTTTGTAGACATAAACTGAAAATACATGTCCATTTAAAATAATTTGAATAATAATTTTGTTCAATAGAATTTACTTTGTTTTAGTGCAATGAAAATATTTTTTCAAATATTCTTTCATTAGCAAGCTTTACTCTTGCACACTGTTCAATTATATATATATTTCTTGTTTATTTAAAATTTCACAATATTTAGATCTAATAAATAAATTGTCTAATTTCTTTTAAATTTATAATATTAATATATATATATAACTCGTTAATTTAATGAAAACTTAAGCTCATAGTTATAGAAAATGCAAAACCGTGAGTGAAATTCCAGGCTTTGTTCTCATTACTCATTAGTACTGAGCTGAATTGATATATGATGGTTGAAGGAATTGGCGCTAACTTACCACTTTATTTTGAAATTTGTGCGGCTTCTCCCATAATAATTTACCCTGTGCTCTATTTTCTTTCACTCTAGCGTTCTATGTGTTAATGGAAGACCTTAAGGGTGAACAACCCCTACAACCTGTGTTCTTTCTACATAGGAGGTCAAGCGTACTGGTTAGATAAACTCGATGAAGTCTTCATTGATACAGGATACTACACACAAAGCATTATTTCCTTTTGGGGTTTGTCCAAATAAGATATACTATCTGTTGAGTTATTTCTCTATTATTCTTATCATTCACATGGGATTATATATTAACTCTAGTTATTTTGCTTGAAGCAACCTTTGAGGTTGAAGGCTCTTGGAGTATGCTAAGTAGACCTGAGCTAAAGTGATATTATCTATTCATCAAAGATGTATCTCTGAAACTCGCAATGATATTCAGTGCACGATGCGCTGTAATCGCCACACAACCAAACCATAAGGATGAGTCTTCAAACAAACTGATAACCTCGAGAAATGGCCTATCATCGTCGTCTATGCACATATTCCCAATTGAATGATGCATTTTTTATTCTAGATAATGTAGCTAATGTTGTAGAATCTAGTTATTATATAAGTTGCATAATAGGTTTGCAGAAACATGGAAGGCTATGGAATTCCCACGAGCAGTTGAATAAAATGTTTCATGTGACATATGGACACTTGCAGAAAACCAAAAATCTTGAATGTGACATATGGACATCATTAAATGTTTCTCTCCTATAATGTTGTTCATTAGTTGGCGAGTGATGGAGGCATAGACACCATCAATCATATTGGTCCTTTATACAATGTGCTCCATGAGATTGTGATTCAAAAACATATGGATGTTGCATATATAATAGTAATTATTAACTATAATTACTAACTCCCTTAATCATGAATGTAATCTTATAAACTCAAAAGATTTCTGGGAAAATTTAATCTTTGGAATTCTTGGGAAAATAAATGATCAAACAGATATTTCACAGTGGATTTATTGTTGGTTGGAATTGCTATATGTTTAGTTTCAATTTGAGAGTTTAATTGTGCAAATTGTTCATAATTGATGTTGCCAACATAGTTTTCTCCAGCAATTAAAACCGAAATAGCTCATTAACATGACAAACATAGACACTGATCCCTATGCATGGATTAATGTGGAACACTTCTCAATTTTTACTTTTCTTGTGTTTTATCCATCGTAATAAATTTGCTTTATCCATCATAATAAATTGTTGGAGTTAAAGAGAAAGTTGGAATTCCAAGAATTAATGTGCAACATGACAGATTTGGGTGGTGATATGACATAATTTACTATCACTTTATAGCTAATATAGGTAATAAAAGTTGGCAAAGTGAAGCTATCAATAGAACCCTGATTGCACCTGACTCCAATTTATGGAGGGCATATAAAAGCAAAGCAGTGGGTATTTTATTGGACACTCATAAAATAACACTGCCTAGCCCACGCCACTTAAATGTTCTCAATACTTTCAATTAAGATCCTAACCAATGCACTCCAACAACTTCTCATTTTGTTTGATTTCTGGGAAAATATAATCTTTGGAATTCTTGGGAAAATAAATTATCAAATAGATATTTCACAGTGGATTTATTGTTGGTTGGAATTGCTATATGTTTAGTTTTAATTTGAGAGTTTAATTGTGCAAATTGTTCATAATTGATGTTGCCAACATAGTTTTCTCCAGCAATTAAAACCGAAATAGCTCATTAACATGACAAACATAGAAACCCATCCCTATGCATGGATTAATGTGGAACACTTCTCAATTTTTACTTTTCCTGTGTTTTATCCATCGTAATAAATTTGCTTTATCCATCATAATAAATTGTTGGAGTTAAAGAGAAGGTTGGAATTCCAAGAATTGATGTGCAACATGACAGATTTGGGTGGTGATATGACATAATTTACTATCACTTTATAGCTAATATAGGTAATAAAAGTTGGCAAAGTGAAGCTATCAATAGAACCCTGATAGCACCTGACTCCAATTTATGGAGGGTAGATAAAAGCAAAGCAATGGGTATTTTATTGGACACTCATAAAATAACACCACCTAGCCCACGCCACTGAGAAATGAGCATTTAAGGGAAGCTTAAATGTTGTATAAATGGAATTGAAAAGTATTGAAAGTGGGCATTGATTAAACACCTTTATAAATCTGCTTAAAGAGGGCCTTCAAAGTCACTGCTTATTTATGATATCTTTTACAATCATGCGATGTTCATTGCTTGTAAATGTTGTCATCTCTTACAATCTTGCGATGCTCATTGCTCTTAAATGTTCTCAATAATTTCAATTAAGACCCTAACCAATGCACTCCAACAACTTCTCATTTTGTTTCCACCACTTGGGAGCTATGGAACATTATGCAGTAACTGTATAAGCAATTCATTCTACAAAGAAAATTCCATGGTTTTTAATATTGCCACCTTAAGAAAGATTGTGTAGTATTCGATGACATTAAATACATATGTCTCTCTCATAATTAATATATACTTCAAACTTTAGAATTCTCAATATAATATGAGAGTCTTTCAGAATTCTCACATGAATTTATAGGTTAGATAGATATAGATTTGCTCTCTCCGGCTTGTGGTAATTTTTCTTTAAACCTTAGTAGACCCCTTGAAACTCTAGTTTACTACTAATTTACTATCAAATTAACCTGTAATTTTATGTAGCAATGTCGGGAACATTGCCACCACGTGGCTCTTGTTAAAGAAATAGTTGGCATGGAAAAACATCTAAATACTATAATCGGATGAATATAAGCTTAGCCAATGCCAACAACCCATTATCCAAGCTTGCTTTAGTCTTGGTAGTTATGTATTTCCAGACCTTTTCTCAGGTTTCATACTTTGTCCTTATGCGTTTTCATACCTTTCTCATGTTTCATACTTTGTTGTATTTTATTATTAAGTGCTTTCTAATTCTATTATTTTAGTTCTTCTTAATTATATCTAAAAATATTCTCCGGCCTTTTAGCATGCCTTCTTCCTTTTTTATCTTTATATTATTTAATCTTTGATTATTATTAAAAAAAGGTTATTCCAATCTTTTTTCATCTTTTTAAAGTTTATCCTTATATCATTTAATCTTTTTATCCTTATATTTTTTAGTCTTTGATTATTATTCAGCCTAGAGGGGAAGGGAGATGAGTGGCATGTGGTGGACTTGCATGAACCCCGTGCTAACACCTTATCATCTTTGAAGGTGGATAATACAACTCTTCTTGTGATGGATATTTTGGAGGCTCATAGTATGCACACTTGAGTGTGGCTGGACGCTGAGAGGATGGGCGAGGAGGATGTGCACATAGAAGAAATTTTACATCATTAAACTTCCAGTCGGTTTCATTATGATTTTGAATGCATTTGATAGCAGGTGGTGGAGGCTGCTCATCAGCTCGCGGGATGGTCACGTGTGGAATCAGACTATAAATGCTATGGATTATCTCATGGATTGCACAAGACGACTTTCATTTTTCCTTTGGAAATTATCTGAATGTGGTAGATTGGGTCGATCGTCTGATTCTGGTTTCCCCATGGAGTCTGGAAACCTATGGACTTGGTCATCAGGAAATTTAGCTACTTGTGATTTTGGTTCTAGTTATTTGTGGGTTTTTCTGCCAACCGTTTTGGTTCAAAGAGTCACCCTTCACAAGTCCAGGGAGTTAGGGTCCACTCTTTGCGAGTCTGATTTTGATTCTGGAGGTCCTCTGCAAACGGTTTGGTGGCAGTTTCTTTCGCACTACAATGCTTTAGGCCCGACTCCCGGTGCTTCTGGGAGGAACTCCAGTAAGCTCTGGTCTGCATTTGACTTGGTTTTTTTGTTCAGTTACCTTCCTGTTTTTGTTTCTGTTTCCTTTCATCCATATAAATCCTGTGAGCCCTTAAGCCGTTTAAAGCCTGTGGAGATTCCTTCGCTGTCTGACTGTGAGCCCCTTTGAGCTCTTGTTTCGTTTCAGCCACCTTTTCGGGCCCCTTCATACCTGAACTGGCTCCACTTTGCTCCCACTATCATGCCTCCGCAAAATCGCACTTGCAATCCCTCGTTTAGCCCCTCTGCTCCCCCTAACAGAGCCATGCGAAGCATAGTGCATTCGACCCGTCTCTTTAGAAATTCGATTCTAGACCATGTTAAAGAGGATATTGAAGAAAAAAAAGTGAGGCTCAACTCACCAGAGGATGTCTCACTAACAAGAAGGTGAAAAATGAAATTGAAGCCCTAGTCCCTTACCTGCGCTATTCAAGAGGACGAACCTCCCTTCATCTAAAAACAATGGACTGCTGTTGGTAGAAAAAAATATTTTCTAGGTCGCGCCCTTGTGGAAAGAGGGGAAGCTCATGAGGCAATTCTCTTAAAGTTGGATGAACTCTCCCGCCATTTGCATCAAATTATGGGTCACTTGGGAATCAAGCTAGTACTCCATGGACTCAGCCCCTGTTGACACTGATATCAAGCTTGATATAGGCTAGTTTCTTTTTTTGTTCTTGCTTACTTTTTATTATGAATACCTGCAAGCATTATGTATTAAAGAATTCTGAGACTCGATGGTTTAGCCTCATATCATTTAGAGGAAAACTTTAATTTTCTGAAACTATAAGCTCGTTTTCCCTATATAGAGAGGGCTCATTTAAAATGTTCTTTTTATAAATCCTTTGAAAGGAAATAGAAAATGTTGCCTTATTTAAAAAAAAAATCTTTAATTATTATAAAAAAATTATTCATATATTTTTTCATCTTATTAAAGTTTAACCTTATATTATTTAATCTTTTATTATTAAAAAGGTTATTCAAATACTTTTCTCATCTTTTTATCTTTTAAAGTTTAAATGATTCATTAATTTGTTCATAATCCTTCCCTTCTCTAATAATTCTCATTTTCATTGTGCTCTTTATGTGGTACACTATACTGTTCATCTAATTTCTAGGTTTTTTTCATCTTATTTAGGTTTAGCCTTATATTATTTAATCTTTGTTTATTAAAAAGGTTATTGTTCTGAGAGGCTTTCTACAGTTCAAATGGATGAGATATGGATATTTTAATCATTAACTACTCTTAATATTCATTATTAGTTTTAAAGAAAGACAAGTAAAGCAATTTTTGGAAAACTATTTGATTATATGATTATTAATGTTACTCAACTCATTTTCTTCTATTGATATTTACCTTATTTTGAAATTACTTAAGCAAGTTGACCAAGTAGGAATACTTATTAGACATTTTTATAAATTAAAAAGGCTTTGCACCTCCAAAGAACTTGATCCCTCTCGGCGCTTGGTAGAGCCATAGTTAAGATGGATCTATATGGATTCAAATACTTTTCTCATTTTTTTAAAGTTTAAATGATTCATTAATTTGTTCATAATTCTTCCCTTCTCTTATACTTCTCATTTTCATTGTGCTCTTTATGTGGTACACTATACTGTCATCTAATTTCTAGGCTTTTATTAATATTATTTTCCTTTCATTTTTTAAAGATTTAAGTTTCTAATTTATTTATTTCTTACTATGTATAAAATCAATGTTTTAGTGTATTATTCTTTTATTTTAATTCTGAAAAAACTTTGAAAATACAATTTTTTTTAATAAATATTTATTTAACTATTTATGTATCTAATAGTTTTTTTATCAAATTATCTCTAATAATATGAATTTGGCCTTTTTTTTGGTATAATTGTTACCTACATTTATTCCCCTTTTAAACTCATCATTTAGTTACTCTTTGCCTCAAAACATTAGGAAAGTTTCAAAACTTGTACATAAATTAATTTTAGAAAATACTCCACAATTATGAACAACTACACATACATACATACATACATACATACATACATACATACATACATACATACATACATATATATATATATATTCTCAAATACTAAATTCAAAGTAAATGAAGGAACCACAAGTATATACATTGATACTTTCAACATAACCAACGTTTCTCATTTTTCTAAATATAGAAAACTCTTGAGGACGTACAAAGAAGAGACATGGAGACTAACCATTTCCAACCCTAGTGAACAAGAAATTGAATATTCTATTATAAATCACAACATGCAAAAAGATCCCAATTCCATATTTTGGTTGGTATATTAAGAATATTCCCTTTCTCCCACATGATTCGATATCTTGTCAAGTACATAAAAGTGTAAACAAGGAAATTGATAGTAGTAGGTGTATAGCCTTTTTTTTCACACGGAAAAGGACAACCTTATATTATATAAAGTTGTACAAAAAAGACAGCAACTACATACTCCAAAGAGCATTTGAATAGTAATGCATCGACAACACTCGAAAACAGTGAGTTCAAGTCTATGTTATAATCATACATCAAGCTATCAACGAGCAAACCCAAGACGTGATCTAATCACAAATATCACAGTCATAATCAAAACTCCAAAATTAACATATACAAATACTCAGAGTCAAGCTAATGAGACAATACATGTCTACTACAAACCACTACCCAAAAAGGATCACAAAGATAGATCTCCAGCTCAAAAGCAAAGGTAAAATTAGAAGCACAAAAAACCTTCATAAATGATCCCATCAATAGATAATTCCTTCCAACTGATCGAGCCCAGAGCCAACTGAATCCCCTGCTTTGACAATAAATTTTCTTGAGAGTTAAATTCACGGTAGATATGTTGACAAGGCAATGTGGGAGAATCATCCAGCAACTTTGGAAGAATCATCCAGCAACTTCTTGACTTTGCCAATCCAATAGGATAGAACCAGGGACTGTAAATTTTGTCTATGCATAACCCATTCAATAATAACCTATGAGTCAACCAAGAGTAGCTTCAGCCCTACTCCATGGAAATTAGCAAAGTATTGGAGCCCCCAAAGAGCCAAAATCTCTACACGAGTATTCGATCCCTTTCCAGCATTCATACAAAACCTGAAAGAATGATTCACCCCCAACTGAATCACCATGCCTGCTCCACACAGGCCATGTTGTTCGCCCCCTAAAAAAACCAATCCTATAAACAACAACCATACTTGGATAACAAATGTTTCAGGTTCTTGAACGAGGGCTAGGGTTGAAGCCAAGTTCAAATCTAAACAGGGTCTTAAGCACAGTGTGGCCAAAATCAATGGGAATCAACTAGAATATATTGCCATTCCTCATTCACCAGTAGTCCCAAATGCACTAGAAATCCAACTCAAGAGGGATGGTTGAGTGATCTTCAATCTTTAATAGAAATTCAGATAAATTTCCCACGCACCAAATCCAATGACAATTTCTCAAGGCACACAAGTGCATCCACAGCCCTCGAAAACATGGACATAGGAAAAAAAGATGCTCAACAGTCTCTGATTCATTCAGACTGAAGATACATCAACTTGGACCCTGGAAGCCCCTCCGCTAAAGTATGTCCCAATTAAAGATCTTATGGTTCAATGCGAGCCAGGAAAATCATTTTACTTTGGGCGATACCCTCCGCTTCCATAAGATTATATGCCACCAGGCCGGTTGTAAAGCCAAGTTATTTTTAAGTAAGGAGAAATAAGCCGAGCAGGACGTGACTGAACCAATCACCATATTACTAGACCAAACCAATGAATCGGGTTCACCCATGAAAAAAATACTTGCCTCCCGCAGCTTATCAGTGAAACCCTCCCACTCCAAAGCTTCCATACCAGACAACCCCAGAAAATGAGCCGACAACCAACCTGTGGTCGAGTCCTCACAGTCCACAACAGCATGTTTTAAAACCATAATATTCTTAGCTTCAAGACTAGACAAAAGATTATCAGAAAACTTACAGTGACCAATCCCAACAATCTGATCCAACCCAAGAATAATATGATTTCATTTTCCCACCAACCAGCAAAGGTCCTATAAGATACATGGGAGATCCGAGCACAAACTACGCCAGATAGTCGAAGAATTTTTAGTAGATGACAATACATTACGTAGCCACAAATCAATAGGTAATATCATCATGTATTTAGACTTGATAATAGAACACCACAAGTTGGACATCGTAAGGTCACTCCACAGACTTTTGTCACAGAGGGCAATGTTGAAAACACCTAGGTGTTTTATGCCCCATCCTCCCCACCCCTTGGGAAAAGACATCAAACGCCAATCCGCCAAAAGGAATTTATCAAGATTCTGAGAACCCCTCCACAGAAATATAAAAAACAATATTTGAAGAATAACCAAGATAACAGTGGGAACCCTGAATAAAGAAAACCAATAAACTGGTATCGATTGTAAGACAGAATTGATTAAGGTCAAATGACCACCCAGAGAGGGCCAATTCGGAGACCAATGACTATCCGAAACTGAATTTTACGAACAAGACAATCCTAGTCAGATCGTCTATAAGAATTTGATTTCAGGAAGAAACCCAAATAAGAGATTCCGACATCCAGATCTTTGCTATGAACAGAGAAGATTCTCAATTTCATGCAAAGTGTTATCATCCACCCCACTGTGTCTCAAACAAGATTTAATAAGGCTAAAATTCATTCCCGAAGCATGACATAATAGTTCAGTCAATCCCTTGATGAAGAGCCATTCAACATATATCCCACACCCAAAAATGATAACGTCATCAACAAAAAGAGTATGGGTAACGCAAATAGTCCTAGAGACCTTCACCCCTTTGATAAGATTCTCCTCCTTATCCTTTTAAGAAGCAGACTCAGGCCCTCAATAATTAATAAGGATATATATGGAGATAATGGGAAACCTTGGCATAGTCCACAAGTCCCTTTGAATAAAGCCGATGGTGATCCATTTACCAAAACTTCAAAAGAAGCAGTATTCACGCAAGACATAATCCACTGAGTAATATTCAGGGGAATACCAATCTGAAGGAGGATCAGATGTAAAAGAGACCGATCCACTTTATTGTAAGCTTTTTCCAAATCTAGTTTCAGAACCAATGTAGAAAGCTTCTTGATCTTAATCGAATGTAAATTTTCTTGAACAATACCCGCCGCATCAAGAATCTGGCGCTCCAGGAGAAATCCAAACTGCTCAGTTGAAATAACCTTACCTAGAGCCCCCTTCATCCTTCTAGCAATAATCTTTCTGATAAGTTTGTACAGAGGATTGTATAAAGCAATAGGATGATACTCAACAAAAGAAGTGGGTCTATCATTTTTTGGAATAAGGGTCAAATAGGTGGTATTCAAATTGTCAGAGATGAGGCCAATAACTATAGTCTCTTCAATGGCCTCCACAAGCTCAAAACCAAACATATTAAAGAAATGGAGATAAAATTCCAAAGTCCACCCATCTGACCTAGGGCTCTTGTATTTTGCAAATTCTTTTAGAGTATGTTCCACCTCACTTAACCTAATAGGTTTCCCAAGCAGATGACACTCCTCCTTATTAAACACAATCGAATTAAGTTTGAGAACCTCTAGTTGATCAATAATATTTGCAATCTTTAGATCCTTGTATAAGCTAGAGAAGTATGAGACAGTCCCTTCTTTAATAGATTCTTGGTTGGAGACTAGATTACCAGAATCATCCACAATTTCCCATATCAAATTTGTGATCCTTCTTCGATTAGCAAAGCTATGAAAATATTTGGTATTTTCATCTCCTGCAAGAAGCCAAATAGCCCTACTCTTTAGCCGAAGAGTTTCTTTGTTGTGAGAAGAATAGTCTGTTTTTGGTGGAAAATATTTTTGATGTATTCAACTTTCTCAGTGTTGAAAAAACCCACACCCATATCATAACCTAATCCCCGAATTTCGTCTTCAATAAAACGAAGTGTTATATCTTCCTTCCTTATTTCAACTTTCTCCCAATCTCTGACAACTGACCACAACTTTGATAATTTGAAGAGTAAAGCCTGAATAGGGGAGTAATGAGAAGGAACCTATTCATGCAGTAATGCCCACTTAGATTTGATCAGTATATAGAAGTCATCCATAGCTAGCCACGGAGAGTTAAATTTGAAAGGATACAGAACTTTACTCTTATTAAATTCAAGTTGTAATACAATGGTTTTATGATCAAAGAAACCCAAAGAGAGGTTCCATCTCCTGAACCTACCCAGTAAATCACATAATGAATCAGATATAAAATACTTGTCAAGTATTTTGGCGATGCCAATATCACCACACCTACCATTTGATTAGGTTGGAGACAGGTAGCCTGGTGCAATATCCACTAGATTTGCCTCATAAAAAATAGAGTGGAAGTAATCTGTCAAAGGATCAATAGAACAACAAGAACCCCAATATTCATCAGCCGACCACGTAAAGTTCATATCCCTGGCTAAGATCAGATAAGGAAGGGTGACCAGACCAACAACCTTGACTCTTTCCCAGAAAGGGACCCTATTAGAGTAGGGGTCGTAAACATCCAGCAGGTGCACTTGCTCACCAACCCCTTTGAGCCTCCCTTTTAGAAGAAGACCTACACAAGTATTGAAGGATTTCAGATCATCCAACATAGCATACCAACCCACCAATGTACCACCATAATTTCCACAGGCATCCAGAGCACTAACAAACCAACCTGAACGTAACTTAGAAAGTAATCGCATGCAACATCCCCAGAAGACATGGTTTCTTGGATAAACACAACCATCAAGAAAAAATATCTAAAATTCTTTTGAATGCGACTCGTTTTGGCCCCTCGCCCAACCCTTGAATGTTGAAAGAAACTAGATTAATTGGATAACCTCCGGAGTGGCCGCACTTTCTCTAAGTTTCTGAGGAGAAGTAGACATAGGACAGACAGTAAACCCTCGCGCAGAGAGAGGAGCAACGCTAGGGTTGAAAAAAGATTGCTCCCTAATGGCATCCTTAAGACCCCGCATATCTTTGGAGGACTTTTTTTTCTTTTTCTGACAGCTACAAAACCTCGATTGACCGATGGAAGTGGAAGGATCTCAACAAAAAGAAATTCAACCAAAAAATAAATGGGATTAGGGTTAAAAGAGTGACAAGTAGGAGGGGACAATGGCACCACAACATCTTCAGACAAAAGAGAAGGTACCGTAGACACCAACATCTCATTATGTAATGAGGATGGAGAAAGAGAAATATTGATCCCATCCAAGGAAGACACAGGAAGAGGTGGAAAAATCCAACGAATTAAAAGGAACCCTTTCCTCCCTTGGAGAATGCAAAACCTTAGCAGCAGAGAAATCCGCAATTACCACCCCCACATTCAAAGACACACCCGACAACACAGGAGAAATAGAGGGAGGATCTATATCATTCATTCAATGGGCTAAAGAAGGTTCAGGAACATCCAAGAGGGACACACAACCAAAGATATTAGTCAAATCAATAAACTTCAAAAGGAGCAGGATGCTAGAAACAAACTTACCGACAAATTCCAAAGCAGAAGTCTTGTCAAGAGGCAACAAATAGTTGATATCCTTATCGGCCAGATCCTGTTCATCCACAAAGAGACTAGCAACACCATAGGACCGATCTATCAAAGGGAAAACAAACATGGAATGACGCGTCCTCCGACAACAGTGGCACAAAAATCCACCTTTTAGGAGTCGAGTTGTTGGACAAATGAGCCTTTATCCCAAATGATCTCTAACTCCTCTGACAAACCCTTAGACAAGTCAATATCCACAAGAACATGTGGCATGGATCGATCAACGCCTAATAGGTGTTCTTCCTCCATAAGAATAAAGGTGTCGATAGATTTTTTCGTCGCCATAAAACCAAGAAGGTTCTAACACTGAATTGGAAAATCAGGGAATAACACCCATATATGATGATGAACCACAAGTTCAATGCTTGGGTCGAAACCCACGTGCCAACACCCAAGAACCAGTGAACCCATCCTCGGGATCTAGTACTGAGACTCAATGGTGACCCTGTCATCGACGAAAAAAAACTGAAATAAAACCCATGCATTAACCAACATTACTACTTTAGGGATAGATTTAAGAATATGCTTCCAGATGTCCCTGACCCAAGCCAATATTTCTAGGCGGGATAATCTAACATATTCGAAACAGACAGGAAGCACATGCTACGAGAAAAGCGTAACCATATCTAATGTTACGTCACACCCCAGGACATACACCAACCTTCCAGGTTTTACTTTTTCGAATACCATCTTGGCCGTGTGCAAGGGAATTGACAAACGATGACCATGCGCTCTAGGTGTGCCATCTGCCATCGCCGTGGAACTATGACAGGACGCCCTTACTGGAAGAATCCCATCATGAGTGGCCAACAAAGAAGCTTCTATGACAATTGGACGGTCTGAGGAGGAAGCCAAGGACAACTTTGAATAATGAACCCTCACACTAGGGTTAACCCAGAAGTCGGAAGACAACCCCGATGGTTGCACCATCCCCAAAGGACAACAACACAAAGCGCCAACAGAGTATAAAACAAAACCTTGCAAAATGAATACTGACGGAGACACAAGACCACTAATAGACAAAGAAACTAGACATACACCAAAGAAACCCCAAATAAAACAATAATCAAAGGTTCCCACTTTTTTAATCAGGCTGGTACTAGGTTTGTGGCTTACGTAGACTTAACTCCTGAAAACCTTGAAAGGTATAATGATGTAAGTGAACAAATAGTAACCTAAGACCCAACAGAACACAGGCCAAGAAACAAACAGTAAGTCGGTCAGGAAAAATCTATAAGCCAAGGCCAAGAGCGACCAAGTCAGGTTATCAACGGATTAAAACCCTGAGCTAATGAGAGAAAACCACTAGCAGAAAAAAACAAAATAAGAACTAAATAGAGATACGACGGCTAAACATAAACACGTCCCTGAGACATTCGAAAAGAATAATGGAGGAGATGCGGACCGTCTTGACAAAACCCATAAAATATGGTAAGAGGAAAACCAAGACAGACTACACAGAAACCAACCGTGAGGGAACTAGAAACAAATAAAAGCCACAAAGAAAAATCGAGTCAGGAAGATAGTAAGACAAAAAGACCAGGTAACATTCAATGGAAAGTAAGAAGATTAACCATTAACTAGTTGCTGAGAAAGCATGCATCATTCCTCCAATCGTTGCTAGGGTTTGTGCACCAGACCGACATCTCCTTCAATATCCCTACCTTTTCTCTAAGGCCCTACACAAGCTAACAACAACTCCCCAAGTCATATTTGTCCCTCACATCAACATGGATCGAGAAATCTACTTCTACATCAAACTTCATGCTATAAGATTACATTTTGTCTTCTTTTGTAATTTGTTAGGTTAACCTTCAACAATATTTACATAAAAGAGTATATGTATAGCCTTATATAAATGTGGCATCCTCGATATGTATTATGAATTACCGAGAGTTGAACATTGCATGATTAATACTATTCTATGAGGAGCACTATTACCATGACATCATTAAAGGATGGTGAGAAGAAGGACAACAATTTAGATATAGAGAGAACAAATGGTACACCATCACCAACCTTAGAACTCCATCAAGATGTATGAGTTTTGGTCAGCGGGCTTTATGGAGAGAAGGATGCCTCACACTTTCTAGAATCATGTGTCCCATCATCATTATATTAGGTAGTTGAGGTGTCCCATCATCATTATATTAGGTAGTTGAAAATTTTCCATGTGCATCCATCTTGTCACATGTTAGGAAATAATTATTCACTTGAAAGAATATAAGAAGAAAGCACACACAATGAAGAAGACGAATTTTACTTTAGAAACCCAAAAATGGGAAAACCAACAAGAATATATCTAATACTCTTAACCACTCTAGCCAATGTATGGCTATTCTGGACATCAACACTAACCACTCTTTAGGCAATCTCGAATGGATTTCAATCCCTTAAGTAGGCTTCATCACATGCAATAATATGGGAAATACCATGGGTTACCCAAAAACCATGGGCTCATAAACATCAATGGTAAACCAATTTGTAATCTTTAACTGAGTCAAGATTAACCTAACATATATTAGGTAGTTGAGGAGTGGAAATTTTTCCATTGGCATCTATCTTCTCACACACATTAAAAAATACCTCTAGAAAGGTGAATTTTACCCCAAGAATGTGTTGAGATAGACCTCTAAATCTATTTCAATTTCTTGGATATTATGTGTAACCAACACATTCCCAAGGATAGGCTAGAATTGGAACAACTTTTTCCCTTTTGTCCATGTATACTACAAGGACTTATCATAGCATAAATACACTCCAAATTATGAAGGAATTTTTTTATCACTTCTTAGCCTCGTTATATGTATTTATATTTGGGAAAAAGTGAACTAGGTTATCTAAGGATGTACTCACATCCTTGAGATATATAAGTTTGGTACTTAGACAATACAACATGTTTGTTCAAAGTCCATGGAACTAACAATAGGTCTATTCCAGTCAGCTAAGGGGAGTGTTATCCCCACAACTAGGATTAATTCATGCAATTGATATCTTTATATGTTAATGGGTATAATGTTATATTGGTTTTGAGCCTTGAAGAATTTTTTTTACCTTAGGTACCATCCTTGGAAGGAGGGGATGTTCCCAATGGGTTTCTCCAAGATTTTAAAAAGAAATTAACTAATTACATTCCAAATATATTGTTGATCAAGGATATTGAGTACTAAACCATTTTCTTTGGGTTTAATGAAGTATTGGCTATGAAAACAAAAATTGTTTCACAACATATCCCATTATTATAGGAGCATATGAACTACCAAATTATAACTACACACTAACATGAGCAAATAATATAGCCTTTCATAGATTCAAATATGAAAATTTTTAAATGCACATTCCACACAAGATTGTCATAAACTACAGGTCCACTTTAGCCATTCCAATGAAGAGATTCTAGAAGATGATGTCAAGAGGAGAGCCTTGAACTATAATGAGTAGGGAAAAATTTGGGGTGAAATTTAGACCATGGGCTAGTTTTCCATGTTTTCTTCAAAAAAAAATAGATTCATCAATTTCCATTTCCTAAAACAATTCACCCAAATTTGATAGGATAAACATATTTTAATCTAAACATTGCCAAAATTGTCTAGAAACTATATGAAATCTTTGGATTTTTAAATATTTTTATAAAAATATCACCAAACATTTTATGGTTTAAAATTTAAGAATCAAGAAGATTTTCTAAAGTTTCTAAACTTTAAAAAAATTATGAATCCTTAAAATTTTCCTTAATGAGAAGGATCAAGGAAGGATGGATTTAGAGTAACTATACCACAAAGGTGAAAGATTAATTCCCAAATCATATGATTATACATCATAAAAGGGGACCACAAACACTAAGCTTATTCCATCAAACCCTTAAGTGGAGAGAAGCAACATTAAAAATACAAATTTCATTTCATAATCAATGGGTGTACACACAACAACAGAGGTGTGACTAGGTAGTTCTCAGACCTAAGCAAGTGAAGGGGAAATTCCTACAAGTATTAGAGAATCCACAATAATTATTTAGAACCTTAAGTCCATGGAATAGAAATTTGCTTAGGACTAGGAGCAACGGAGAGGTTTTACACTCAAAACTACATAAATTGAGTTTCTGACACTTCATAGAGGGTGCACAACTAGAAGCAGATGAAGAAACATATATAGGAACATTTACAATTGAATAGAAGAAGAAGAGGATGGTTTGTTCCATACATAAGTAAAGGAAAACACCAATGGAGAATTGTGTAATTGAGACAATGAAATCATAATAATGGGCATGTGTGATATGGATCCCATGGAAATGGCTACAAATTTGGTCACCACAACTTAGGTGAACAAATAAAGTTTCCTCAGGATAACCAAAGAAATATAAGAACATAAGAAGGAAGTCAATCATCTAAAACATCAAATGGAGTACTGCAAGACTGCAAAATACGATAACAATGACTTCATCAAGTACGCACTTGAAATCCATGATGATTTTTCATAGGTCCATAAATATTTCTAAAAGGTAGTGTTGGATATCCATGAGTTCAATAGAGAAGCATAAACCTTGTCCACCTAATTAGAGGATCCTTTGTATCATGTCGAAGGGTGGAAAATATGTTCAAATTCCCTAACACAATTGCAACAAAGATTTATTGAAGAACCTCCCTAATTGCCTCACCTTAATGAAGAGAAGATTGACTTGATCAATAGGAGACTTAGTTACCAAAGGGATGCAACAAAGATATTAAATGAATACATTAGACAAAGAAGATTGGTCAGATCAATAGGATGCTAAGTTCCTGAAGGGATACAACAAAGAGATTAAATGAAGGCATAGGAGAGCTAATGAAATACTATAGTCAATACTTAGAAGTGACAAAAAGTGGCATAAGAATGAAAAGTCGGAGCATTCAAAACATATGCCACTTCCATGCCACAAGAAGACATAATAACATATACAGGTAATGCTCAAAGCCAAAACAAAGGTTCCTTGGAGTTCATACACTATAAGAGAAAGGAAATAGAAAATGATAGTATATAAGCCCCACCAAGGGAGGAAATTCTATTATATATTTTCATATTGAAAGTAGAAAAGGGACAGAAGGCTCTAGCATGTGTTAAGTATAATTATTGCCCCTTTTGAACAACACATTTTCCCTAGTTCATTTAATCTAGATAAAAAAAAGGGTTTAAAAGGATTTTGTAGAGGAGCTTCGAGAAATGAGTGATTAAATTGTTGTTGATTAGTCAAGGGTATATGAATATTCGAGAAGTTGAATCACTTCATCATCTTGATCTCAATTTTATAAAAATATGTAATTACCTAAGACAAAGGGTTCTCATTTTTTAAAAGAAGCTACCTTGTAATTGTAATTGAGATTGAGGCAAAACAAAAAGCTAAAGTTATTGTTTACAGAAGGAAATATATCTTCACTTTCATGTGTAACTGCTTTGATTTATGGCTAGTGTATGTTATTATGCTACTTTTCTATTCATAAGTTTTTGATATTATGCATTTAGTAACCTCGTTTTGAAACATGTATGTAGTTGAGATATTCATAGTTATTATACCAATTTATTCAACCTTTAGTACCATTAAGACTAAATGATATTAACCATTATCAATTTTATTTATGTTGTACTTTATTTTAATTTCAATTTTTTAAATTATACCTTTCTTAAAAAAAATTAAAAATCTTTAAACCCTTAAAGATTAATTTGATATCCTCTGCCACAAAGTGAAGGGTCCACCGATAAAATGTTAGAATCACATATTAACGATTTTTAGATTAATTTGATATCCTCTGCCACAAAGTGAAGGGTCCACCGATAAAAGGTTAGAATCACATATTAATGATTTTTATCATGACAAGCTTGTGAACATTGATGAGAGCCTAAAACCCACATGAGCGCATTCTCTTTTTGGTATTTAAATATCACAAAACTTGTACCTAACGATGAGAACATAAAAGATGCAATGCATGAAACTTTTCTTTAATTATGTCTTCGACAAGGGGATATATATGAATTGCTTAGGACAATTATTTGGAGTAATTTGTAGTAATTTAGAAAAAAAAATAAAAGTTAGACTAAGGTTGTGTATTATTTTTTTTAGTTTCTTAAATGCCTATTTTTTAAGCTTATTATTGGTATGGTGGAGATGACGTTTCCTTGGGTTCCTGTGCCCCAGGATCTGGCGGCATCGCTGATATCAGCAATGCTATAATGCTCCTCCTAAACAATACCTCCTTTAATATTTCAGATGCCACGTCCCCACCCTTCTTCTCAACGGAGAGGACGCGACCAGGATGCTATCAACCCAGGCAAACTAAGCCCCATGAACACAATATAAAATGAAATGAAATGAAATACATATGCATATGTCTAATTCATTATACAAAGGAAGCAAATACCTGTCATTCATAGCATTTAAAATGTTCATATTTATTTATAAAACAAACACAGTTGCAAGGATTTAAACACAAGAATACTTATCTTGAAAGAAGCTTGTCCCGCAACCAGCTACGTCGCTGCAATGTTCCACCCAACCATAGGCTAGTGTGCTCATCAATATCTCAGCAACACTGCCACCCCCGAGCTGGGCATGATTTCCACTAGGAATAAGGGGAACACTAGCAGGCTCACACGTAGACAAGGATACACAAAACTCAGCCAAGCCAACACAGTTGGGTTTATCAGGCTAAAGAGGAGCTGGAAAGGTTGACTGCTAAGCTAGTGAGCTCAATTAAAGAGCCATGGACACATGCACTAGATCTAGCCTAGCTTCTAAAACATCCACGCACCCAACACAAGGAAGCACCCCCTTCTCTGCTACGCAGTCCCTCAGACCATGCCTTCCCTTCCAGTGCTATTCAGGGTGTGAAAGAAGAAATCCATGCCTCTAGCTCTGTCTGTGAGGTTCCTTCTTCCACTAGGGTGTGCAAATTCGATTTCCCATGGACGTTTTGGCTCTAACATGGCCAAAACAGACTCAACAACACCCATGAAAATTGTGGGTCTCTCCTCCCACACACTGGCTTCACCAAAAACGAATTCCTTCTTGAAGAAATTGTAGAGAATGACTTCCCTTGTGAGGGGAAACATACAACAACCCAAAAATGAGAGTAATCTCAACCATGTGAGTGCATCCAACAATGTCTTCCTACGCGTGAGCACCCGAGGAAATCTCTCGGGCGTGAATGGTGAGCTGCGACTCCCTCCCCCGACTACCTCTGGCCAACTCCTCTGCATGAAGGTAGAATGGGTTTTCTGCCCACATGAGGGAACTGAATGTGATCCTCTGCACTATTGGTGTTTAGATGGTTTCATGACGATGGATAACACTATAGGGATATTTATTCTTATCAAAGAAGATTATTCAATGTATTTTGATTGTCATATTCCTCGCATGATGGTGGGGATAGATGTTTATGAAGGTTTACCAGAAGAATTGGAGTTGGTTTGGGAAGGGGGTCCTTTGTTCAACAGTTAGACTGCTGGAAAATCCCTTTAGATGCCACGATTGCAGGCAGATTGGTCATATTAAAGCAAAGTGTCCATATTCTCGTTTTGGGAGCATGCATGACGAAGGTTTGTCGCCTCAAAAGGCTGGTCCATATTGTCTAGATTCAGGAATGTTATTTCCATTCCGTTGGATTCAGCATCGACAACTGAATTTTTGGGTAAGTTTTGCAATTCTTTCTTAGTTATTTCAAAAAAAATTGTCCATTAAAGACATTTCAAAATCTTTTTTGGGGTCCGATTTAGAATTAAAGAAAGTTAGCATTGATGAGGATGCGACTTTGGGTTCTTTGGCCCTTTCTTCTCCATCTTTGATAAGGGAGCGTGAAATCAGGTTGATTAGAGAGGATGGAAATTGTAATTCTGGTGTTTTTCCTTCGACGACGGTTTTATCTTCTCAGAAAAATCTGGGAATTGGGGTTTATGAGGAGGATCATTGATAATCTACATGAAGGAAATATTCCCTCTTCTGATTTGGTCTTTAGAAACCCTAGAGGGCCATAAGGTTTTTAATTCTAGAGATAATATTGTGGCTATGGAGTCTACAGAAAACATGTTGAACAATAACATTTATCTTTCTACTTTGACAGAAGATAGGGATCCATTTAACCCTTCGGATCTGCTAGCACTTCTTGAGTTGGTTTCTCCTAAACCTATTCCAAATTACTCAGCTATTTCGAATGAGACAATTGAGACACTATCGATTTTGTCTATTCGATCTATGAATGTAACTGTCAGAAAACCTCCTCATAAAAAGGGAAAAAGTAAATTGGAGGTGGATCTGGAACACATATTTTATAACCCTAAGGTTACCTCCCTTTTCCCTTTTCAATAGGGTACTTGAAAAGTCTTTTTTTTTAATCATGGGAACAACAACCTCCCAAAAGTATATCCAAGATCGTACGGACTTGAAAAGTATTTTGGTACCCTGCAACACTATGATACTGAGATTCTTAGAGAGGATGCGGCCCACTGTGAGGTTAATCAATGAAAATAGTCTCTTTTAATATAAGATGGGTTTGCAGCTCACCCGAAAGAGATACTTTTAAAAGGATTCTGGAGTTAGTGAAGCCTTCAATGGTTCTTCTGCAAGAGACTAGGGTTTCAACTCATTTGGCATGCAATTTTTTTCTTAAAATTAAGTCTATAAGGATGTGTCGTGCACTAGATTCTTCGTGGTTTTCTGGAGGGTTGCTGGTAGACTGGGATCTTGTATTTTCTAATTTTAAATTGTATTCTATTGTGGTGGGTTTAATGGTGGAAGGGAAATGTCTAGGTCTTCATTCTCCTATCAGATTACTGAATGTTTATGTTCCTTACAATTAGAAACCTTTTTTTGGGAAAGATTGAGAGATGTTGAGTTGTTGAATAATCCAGGACTTATTCTGGGGGTGATCTCAATCTTACATTATCAGTTGAGGAGATATCAGGTGTTGGAAGGGTCTTTGATCTTATTTATGATTTTTTCTGTTATTTCTTTGAAAGGGTTGGTTTAAGTGACATAGATCCAAGTGTTCTTATTCCCACATGGTCAAATGGAAGAACAAGCTCTGCTGGCATAACAAAGCGTTTAGACAGGTTTCTTATGTCAGATCATCTATGTGATGCTCTGGGAAGCTACAAATCTTGGTCTATATCTACATGTTATTTTGATCATAAGGTGGTTGTGCTTGAATTGGATGGGGATAAATCTTTTAATGGTCACCCTATTAAATTTAATAGGATTTGGTTGGAAAAGGCCTCTTTTTGTAACTTGGTAAAAGAAAACTGGAAGGAGTTTTGAGTTTCGGTCCAGTTGCCTCCAATGGTGTGTTTTGTTAAAATACTTTCTTTACTCAACAAAGAGGTTAGATTTTGGGAAAAAGAAGGAATAGGGAGTCATTGAAATATTTGGAATTGATAGAAAAGGAAATGGAGTCTCAACAATGTATGGTGGATGAGGAGTTCTTCTCTATAACTAAGAAGGGACCATTGTCTCTTTTCCAGGCTTAGAAGGAAAAAATTCTTAGGCAAATTGAGGAAACTTGGCGGTTAAAAAGCATAGCATTATGGCTAGCGTCTGGGGATAATAACACGAAGTTCTTTCACATGTATGCTAACCAGAGACATATTTCAAATTCTATTTGGGAACTAAGAAATTCGGTTGGAGAGGTGATTAATCACCATAGAAGTCTTGATATTGAAATTAGTTATCTTAAAGACATTTATAGTCAAGATATTAGATCTAATTCAAATCAAAATTTTAAAGCACTTCCTGAGTTTCTTCAATGAAGAAGAAGGTCTGAGGGTTGGGGCTGAAGTAGAGATGAAGGAATTTAAAGAAGTGTTGTCTCGGTTTTCAAAAGGTAAAAGTCTCGGTCCCGATGGATGGACGGTGGAGTTTTTTATTCATTTCTTTGACCTTTTAGGGGAGGAGTTGACTTTGGTCATTAATGAATTGCGCGGGATGAGTCAAGTTTCAGGGGATCTTAATGCTACATTTTGTGTTCTTATTCCCAAGAGCGATAAGCCTGAGTCGTTCAATGACTTCAGGCCTATTTCCTTATGCAATTTGTTGTATAAAATCATTACTAAGATCTTCTCCAACATGATTATATTGGTATTGGGAAGAGATATCACTGAAGAACAATTTAGTTTCTACCAAAAAGATAGATAATGGATGTTGTTGGTATTGCTTAAGAATTCCTACATTGAATTAAGCAAAGGAAGTTACAAGCTTTTATTTTAAAAGTCGATGTAGTTAAAGCTTTTAAAAGTCGATGTAGTTAAGGCATATGATCGTGTGGATTGGTCTTTTCTTTGACTCATTTTAGTTCAAATTGATTTTCCTTATGAATGGGATGTATCTCCTCAGTTAGTTTTGTTATGTTGTCGAATGGTTTGCCATCTTTTTTTGTTTTGTAGTTCAAGAGAACTTAAACAAGGCTTCCCGTTGGAACCTTTATTATTTTTGTTGATAATTGATGGGCTTGACAGGTTAATTGAAGAAGGAAAGTTGAGGAAGAAGATAAAAGGTATAAGATTAGCTCCTTCTCTTTATATTACCCATTATTTATTGTTCGTGGATGATATTCTTATTTTTGGGAATGACACTAAGGAGGAGTAGATGCAATACAAAGAGATCTTTAAATTATTTTGTGAACCGTCAGGTATGCTGGTAAGTGAACAAAATTCTCATTTCTCATTTAATTGTGAAGATGAAAATTTATGTGAGAAGATTCTTATTATTTTTCTGTTCTCCAACTCTACAATCAATGAATGTTTTAGGTATCTTGGTTTTTTTCTTAAACCAAATACCAATCAAAATGAGGATTAGAATTGGTTGATAAGGAAATTTGAGAAGAGAATTAAATGTTGGTCCTTTGTATTTTTTACTTTGGGAGGTCAGTTAGTGTTGGTGAATGTTGTTTTACAGAGAATTCATGTGTATTGTTTTTCTTTATTCCTTTTTCCATGTTCTATCATAACGTAGTTAAGAAGGAGGATGTTCAATTTCCTATGGGATGGAATTATGGAGAGGTAAAAGTATCATTTAGTTGCTTGGGAAAAAATTGCATTACCAAAGAATTTAGGTGGGTGGGGTTTGAAAATTTTGTGTTTTAAGAGAAATTGGGCATGGAGGATAACACGTCATTCCACAACCACTTAGGCTATACTCAATTGACAATGCCATTTTACTTTTTTAAGCATACAAGCGTATATATATGTTACAACATATTTTTATTGTGTTTTAAGAGAAATTGTTGAAGGGGTTGGCTAGGAATTTATGTTATTACAAAATGCATGCCAATTTCAATCCCTGTCCCATATACAAGGGGCACCTAGTGGCCTTTGTAGGACCTTACGACTTTTTAAGAGCATGTGTGTGGACTTCATGATACACATGTCTAGGCCTCCTATAGGGAGTCTCTTTTTTAGAGATTTGTTGGGCATTTGGCCTTTTTAGGCCCTTACAACTCCATAAGTGCATGTGTCTGGAATTCTTGACACACATAGGATAGGCCCTTAGAACTTCATGGGTGTGTGTGTGGACTTCATGACAAACATAGATGTAGGGATCCCTTTGTGCTATCACACAATGCTCTCATGTTCAATCCTTGTCATAGATACTAGTGACACTCAATTGCCTTTATAGACTCTTACAATTGTGTGTGTGTGTGTGGACTTCTAGATGCACATAGGTTTAGGATCCCCAAGTGAGTCTTTCTTTTAGAGAGATTCATTAGCGAAGTTGGTTGGGATTTTGTATTGCCACACAATAAGTCTTGTGTTCAATCCTGACTTTGGATAATATGGACACCCAATGCCCTTTCTAGGCCCTCACAACTCCATGGAGGTGTGTGGGGACTTGGTGATGCACATAATCTAGTCCTAGATGGGAAGTCTCTTTTTTATAGAGATTTGTAGGGGGAATTCATTATATCATTGGGTTATCATGCATTAATTTTCATGTTCAATCTCTGTCTTGGATATCAGGGGCATCCAATGGACTATGTGTGTGTGTATATGTGTGGACTTCTCAATGAACACGTGCGAGGCCTTTCTAGGCCCTTACAACTTCATGGGTGTGTGTTTCGACTTCTTGATGCACATAGGTGTAGGGTTTCCTTAGAAAGTCTATTTTATAGAGAGATTTGTTGGGGGAGTTGGTTGGGTTTTGTATTACCACACAATACGTCTCATGTTCAATCCTTGCTTCGGATAATAGGGACATCCAATGCCCTTTCTAGGCCCTCACAACTTTGTGGTTGTGTGTGTGGACTTGGTGACACAAACAATGTAGCCTTCTCTAGGGAGTCTCCTTTTCAGAAAGATTCGCGGGGGAATTCACTAGGCCTTCATGTGGTCACACAATAAGTCTCATGTTCAATCTCCGTCTATGATACTACCAGGGGCATCTAATGGCCTTTTTAGGTCCTTACAACTTTATGCATGCACGTGTGTGTATGCGGACTTCTCAACAAGTACATGTTAGTCCTTGCTATCCCCTTACAACTTCATGGATGTGTGTGTGTGGACTTCTTGATGCACATATGTGTACGACTCCCTTGTTAAGTTCCTTTTGTAAAGAGATTCATTGGGGACTTTGGTAAGCCTTTTGTTTTCACACAATAACTCTCATGTTCAATCCCCATTGTGAATACTAAAAATACCTAATGGCCTTTGAAGGCCCTTACGACTTTGTGGATGTATGTGTGTGAAATTCACGATATACACAAGCTAGACCTCCCATAGAGAGTCTTCTTCCCAAGTGATTTCTTGGGAGAGTTGGTTGGACCTTTGTATTGCCCTGCGAGCCTTTAGAATCTTATGTCTAATCATCATCTTACGTAATAAGAAAACCCGGTGACCTTTCTTTGCACTTACAATTCCGTGGGTGGGTGGTGGAACTTCCAGACGTACATAGGGCTAGCCCTCCTCGGGAGTCTCTTTGATTCCTACACAAGAAGTCTCATGTTCAATGTAAACTAGCATAGATTCATTTTAAACTGGGATCTATCAAGCACAGAGAGGGATCCAATTTCTTAAGTTATACTTTTTTTTTACCATCTGGATCACTCTGAGTACTTGATAGATCTAGGTTTAAAATGGATCTATGCTACTTTAAATTTTATATATATATATTTTATTTAAGTCGATATGTCATTTATATTTTTTATTATTTTATTTTTTAATATTTTGTATTTATGTAAGCTAGCATAACGTCACTAAAAACACATAATAGTTGCTTTAGCATTGTGGTCACGTGGACAAAGAAAAACGCGTTTCCGCCCCTCGGTGGCTTTCTACCGTGAAAATTGACTAATAAAACCGCTTGAAACGGAAAACCAACGAAGTTGTAAACCACCGTAGTAGAAGTTGAAACCCGGCGAAGTTGTAAACCATCGTAATTGAAATTGAAACCCGGCGAAGTTGTAAACCATCGGCGACAAACCTTGGCTTCTTTCTCTCTATTTAAAGAAAGCATGGCCGTAAAAATCCTCAAGTGTTTTAAACAGAACCAGGATTCTTATTTTTCATTCACATCCTATTCTCCGAAGCGCAACAAGTTTCAAATTTGCAGTCAATCGCCAGTATTGAAAACTACTCTGGTTGATTCAGAAGAACATCTTGTAATGGCGGAAGAAAGCAAGAGCACAATTGAGTCTGCGAGAGCATGGGTTTCCCAGAACAAGCTCCGAACTGTTGGTAAGTGCATCTCAATCTATTTTCCATGGATGACTGTTATTCTTGTAATTAGGTGTTGAATCCTTTATTGAATTGTGAAGATTTTGGTGTTCTCAGGAACCTTATGGCTGTCTGGGTTGGCCGGTTCCCTTGCTTACAATTGGTCTCAACCTAACATGAAAACCAGTGTCAAGATCATTCATGCAAGGTACTTTTCTTCCTGTGCTCCATTCTCTATCTATAAGTTTCTAAAGTCGAGCAAATTTTATATTTGTTTTAGTAAATACCAGGGTTTTTTATTGGCCCTGGAAGTTATGTATAGCCGGGATACAGGATAAGAAACAAAGTGGAGCTCGTGAATGTTTTATTGGTTTGCATTTGCCAACTTGATGGTTACAAGTTTATGTCCAATGGAATCTCCTTCCCCGTTGTTACTACTTACCAAGGTTGAATTGATATTCGAATAGAATATGATACGAAATGGAAAAAAATCGGTACCTATAATTTTTGGGAATATATCTCACTAAAATTACTCGAAATTTTGGAATGTTGAATTTATTAACTTTGGCTAACAGTATGTCCATTTCGTATTTTTTTAATTTTTTTTTTCCACTATTATGTTTGGGTATTCAATAAACATCTTGCAGTGCAGCATTTAATAATGTGGCTATGCCTTATAGGTATTATTAATGTGTTTTTAGATATTCAATAAACACTTTGCACTGCAGCATTTAATGCTGTGGCTGTGTGGATGTGAGTAGTTGGATTGATTGTTGGATCTGCAGCATTTAATGCTGTGGCCGTGGGGATGTGAGCAGTTTGATTGATTGTTGGATCATATCCAACAATCAATCTAACGGCTCACATCCCTTCCCAGCTATGCCTTATAGGTATTATTAATGTGTGTTTTGATATTCAATAAACATTTTGCAATGCAGCATTTAATGCTGTGGCTGTGTGGATGTGAGCAGTTGGATTGATTGTTGGATCTGCAGCGTTTAATGTTGTGGGGGTGGGGATGTGAGCAGTTTGATTGATTGTAAACTGCTCACATCCCCCGCTACAGGGCTGTGAGGAGTTGGATTGATTGTTAGATCAGATCCAACAATCAATCCAACTGCTCACATCCAGGCTGCACTGGATGTGAGCAGTTGGATTGATTGTTGGATCTGGATGGGGATGTGGAGATGTGAGAAGTTGGATCTGATTCAACAATCAATCCACTCTTCACAACATTAAATACTGTATTGCAAAATGTTTATTGAATACATCCAACAATTAATCCAACTGCTCAGTATTAAATGTTGCACTGCAAAATGTTTATTAAATGCCCACAATACAACTACTCGCAAGGACAACCTTAAATAATGTACTGGATGCTTACTGAAAGCCCTGTTTTTGTCTATAAGAATTGACCCATAAAAGAGGAAGGTCTTAACAAGAACCAAAAGCTCCCATTTTTTTTTTTGGCTTTATAATAAAAATTTAAATGGTCAAATTTAGTAAATACCTACTTCTCTTATGATGGCATGTAATGGGGAGTGCTTTAATCTTCATATGATGGTATGTAATGGGAGTGTTATAATCTATTTATAATTGTGCGAGGAGCCCATTGCAAGTCTTACATATTTGATTATGATCTTTTTATAGCAATTTCAAGGGCAGCTACCCTCACAAATATTATGAGTTATTGTTTTTTAATTAAATATTAAGCTAAAGGTTGAAAGTTATGTACGTATTCTGTAAAAACAAAAACTCATGGTCAATACAGTTTTTAGAGTGCTTGCCAGGTTAAATGGTCCAATTTTTTACAAAAACTCATGGTCAATACAGTTTTTAGAGTGCTTGCCAGGTTAAATGGTCCAATTTCTAGCATGAGAAAAGACTTGTCTTTTCAAAGCACATTTTTAAGTGTTTCTCGGTTTAAATCAGGTATATTTCTGAAGGTCTGAGAGTCCAGTCAATGCTTCCAACATTCAACCCATGTAATTCTCAATTTGAGAAACTAAACTCTCAACCTAGTTGTTTGGAAGTATAGGACTTTACTTATTTTTGAGAAAAGACACTAATAAATTTGCTAAACTAATAATTAAAGACACTAATAAATTTGCTAAACTCTTAACTTGGTTGTTTGGAAATATACTCTTCTACTTTTTTGAGAAACTACACTAATAAATTAACTAAACTCTGAACCTCTCAACCTGGTTGTTTCAAAGTATAGTCTTTTACTTTGATCTTATTGTCAATTTTGGAGTAGAAATGAGATAAAACATGTTGGTCATGGCAATGGTCTTCAGTTATACTTGCATGAAATTCTGTTTGGAAAAATGACGAGGAATTGAAGTGTAGAGTTTCTATCCCGGGCTTGAAGTGTAGAGTTTCTATCCAGTTTGCTTTAGAATTTCTGTGCTTCAGGTTGGTTGACTACGTTGGTGTATGTTGTCTATGCAGGCTGCATTCCCAAGCCTTGACATTGGCAGCTTTAACAGGAGCTGCCATTGTTGAATACTATGAACATAGATCAGGAGACAAGGCAAAGCTATATGAAAAACATCTTTAGCAAAGGCATTTGACAGGTTTTCACAGATAGACTACATTGAGGCATACTCAGCTCTGAAAATGTGCAGGCAGCAAGTCATGTTCGAATATATACATTTGTACTTTCCAATACTGTGCTTAACGTGAGTTTTGATGAATTCATAACTGAATCGAGGAAGGATATTATGTTTAAGCTTTCAGTAAAGCTTCACTAATGGTGCTAGTATTTATCTATATTATCACTCACAAATAAAGTGCATTCCAAGAGTTACCGTTGCTCTCTTTGATATTTTCTGAATTGTCATGAATATTTCGAAGTGGTGAAACAAGCTCACTCTCCCCACGATATTTGGTTCTGAATTGTTGACTATATTTTGTTATCTTGTGCAATTAAGGATCAACCTATTTGATTGTTGTTTTCATTGTGCCTTTCAAACAAAAATGTAATAGCAATTTTTGATTGTTGTTTTCATCATGCCTTTCAAACAAAAATGTAAGAATAGCAATTTTTATGTTAGTCCAATCTTGGGGATCACATCACAGGTTCAGTTTTAATCTATAATTATAAAGTGAAATTGAAACATTATAAGTGTGTTCTTGACCATTTGGCATTATGCTTGTTTTAGTTTTGATTTTTTTTGTTTGAATATAATATGTTTTATAAAGTTGTATTATTAAATTTGTTTTTTGTTTGAATAATAATATATTTTATAAAGTTGTATTATTAAATATGGTTGATGTTATATATAGTTTAATGTAGTGTATATTGTTTTGTTCCACGGCTTTTGGCTCTGGCAATAGGCTCTCTTACTAATGGAAGGTATGCTGTGGGCTATGGATTAATATGTATGTACTTTAGCCTACAACTTCAATAAAACTTGACTTTCCTTCACACTTATTTAGCAAATTGAATATAGTAAATGCCCATATATATGTACACTACTTATTTGACAAAATGGAGGACATAAGACTTTTTTCTGATTTCTTGAAACCAAAAATTGTTAATAAACATATATATCCATATAAACAAAAAAAAACCTTCATGGCTTTGTTGGCATATATTGTGGGTGTCTTTAGCATCTTCATTTTTGTTGATGGGCTTAATACAATTATTTTTCTTCTAATCGTTTTTAAAGCCATTCATGACAATTATGAAGTCATATAGTGTTGATCTTTTGCATATGTTGCTAGAGTGGATGTTGCTTCTCATGTCTTTCATGATCCAACTAGTAGTCGAAAGGTTCGCCTGACCAGCCGACAGGTTTTCCTTTGACAGGTTCGCCTCGACATTTTCGACTGACAAGTTCGTAGCTGACAACATATCAACATGCTCTGCGACGGTTGAACTTCTGGCCGTTATAACTTCTGTAACTGAACATAGCGGGTAGTCACCCAAACGTCTCAACATCCTCTATATAAGCATGTACATTATGTAATATAGACATATTTTCGATCATCATCTGGTTCCTCCATCTTCATGGAGCAAAAGTAATAAATTGGTTCGAATTCTTGCATATTTCCTGTGTGTATATTTCTTGTCGACCTAGTGTGTTTCCTGCTTTGTTGTTCCTTTTTATATGCTTCAGCCATAATAGAATTGGACTCATTCAGTCAACTGGTATCTCCAACGTGCACCTGGGCACGACCTAGATCATTGGTATCAGAGAAAGATTTCGTTCAGATCTTAAGTTACATAAGCACTTCCATTGAAGTTATTTAACTTATTCCTATTTAAACACGCTCGCAAGCCCAACAATACAATCATACACTTCCTTCGACTTCAGAAAATATGATCGAAGAAACAAACAATAGACATGCAACTGACGAGAGAGAGAAACTCATAGAAAAAGAACTGGCTCACCAACGAACCAAAATGTTTTCCCAGTTTAGCGAGGTTCTCCTGAGAGTCACTGCAAACTCCGGGGAATCCTCGACGTGACCTCACTTCGATAAAATCAGGCCCTTCAAAGTGCAAATAAATATAGAAATACCGAACCTTGAAGGCAAGATTGACACGGAATCCATCGATAATTGGGTGCAACAATTGGAATCTTACTTTGCAGTAAATCAACTCTCTGAAGCGGAAAATATCACCATTGCATCCTTAAAGATGTCAACGTCCATACACTACTGGTGGGAGAACCTATCGACAAAAATGGATAAAGAAGAAGACCCCATTGATACATGGATAAAATTCGTCGAACATGTCCGAAAGGAGTTCTATCCGCCCAAGTACATTGAACAGCAGTACAAGAAGTGGCAGCAGCTAAGGCAGTGGAAAGACCAGTCCGTACAAAGTTACACCAATGAGTTTTATCAACTCATGGCTAGACTTGGCATCCAAGAAGAAGAGAAATTGCTTGTCCTGAAGTATATCAGAGGTTTATCCACATACATTCAACAAGAGATGGAGTTTCTGACTGTTAGCACTCTTGCGGATGCATTTCATTACGCCAGCAAGCTTGAAGCTAAACAAAAAGGAAAGACACGTTTCACGAATAATCCAACAGGTCAAACATCTGACAAGAAGTCACCAGCCGACTCCGACAAGTTCAAGAATCCTTTTAAGCAGACTCTGCCAAATCCTGATCATCAAAAGAAGAACTTTCAGAAAGAAAAGAGGGATCGCAACAAACAGAACCCTACTGAGAAATGGTGTGATTATCACAGTTCATCATGGCATGATATGTCAGAATCCAAGCTTGGAAGACATCTTTGACAAAATTGTCAACATCTGACTTGTCTAACAGAACCCTGGTAGAATCTGATCTAGATGCATCAACCCTCCTAGCTTTAACCTCGACCACTCTGACAGCCTCGACCATTGTCGATGAGGAGGAACGAGAGCGCCTATTCCATACATGGATATGGGTTCAAAACAATCCATTACATCTGATTGTGGATAACAATAGCCAGAAGAACTTTGTTTTTGAATATCTTGTGAAGAAATTAGGTCTTTAAACCACTCCACATCCTTAGCCTTACAATACCGGTTGGATGAAGGGTGGGCAAGAACTAAGGATCACATGACAATTCCGAATCACTTACTTCATTAAGCCTTTTGAAGATGAAGTACTCTGTGATGTGGCACCACTTTTCGTAGTCGACGCCTTATTCGGTAAACTCTACCTATGGGGTCGACACGATACATATCAATCACGACCTTAGAAGGTGATTGTCAAAATTTGAAACCAATGGTATGGCATACCAGAGCGACAACCCACATCAATGGTTGCTATGATATTTGCCAAACAAATGAAGAAACTTATCAATCATGCTCAAAAGTTCACATTAATCATGATAAAGCCTCAACATTCCAGGAAGATTGCAGCAACGGGCCGACTCATCGACTAGCACATCTCTTGACAAAAATAACAGATTGACAACATTCTTAAAGAATACCATAACATATTTCAAGCACCAGATAGAGTACCTCTGCATTGTCAGGTAAAACACTCCATTGAACTTGTTTTTGGTTCTTCATTACCTAACGCATTTGTTTACAGAAGATCCATTCTAAATGAAGAGATTCGCAAACAAATCCAGGATTTGATCAATAAGGGCCATACCCGCCCCAACTTCAAGTTGGGATACCGCCAGATTCCAATCGAGTCAACTGATGTATCGAAAACGGATTTCAAAACCAAGGAATGACTGTTTGAATGGTTATTCATGCCTTTCGGCTTAACCAATGCACCTGCAACTTTCATGAGATATATGGATGACCTTCTACAACCTTTCATCGGTAAACATGTCATTTTATATCTCGATGATATCTTGATTTTCATCCAATCATGGGAAGAACATGTCAAGCAACTTCGATAAGTTTTCGACACTCTCCAACAACATCGGTTGTATCTGAACATGGAAAAATGCTCATTTGCGATGACCAACATCAAGTATTTGGGGTATGTAATTGACTCTCTAGGAATTCATGTCGACCCAGAAAAAGTACATATCCTCAAATATTGGCCCATTCCTCAAAAAATTCATGAACTAAGAAGTTTTCTTGGTTTTGCGAATTTCTATCGACGATTCATACTTGGCTTCAGTCACATCGCATGATGATTCATACTTGGCTTCAGTCACATCGCATGGCCTTTGAATCAGGGGAAAACTGTCTTCAAATGGACACCGACACAACAATAAGCTTTTGAACAAATAAAAAACAAGCTTTGTACTGCACCAATAATTTTATTACCTGATTTGCATCAGCCCTTTGAGATTGAGACGGATGCATTGGACTATTCCCTCGGTGCAGTGATCACTCATTTAGGTCACCCAATAGCGTTTCATTCTGAGACTTTCAACGACACAGTCAGAAGGTACTTGACGTATGAAAAAGAACTGTACACCATTGTGCAAGCTATTAAGCAATGGAGACACTATATTCTTGGTAGGGAAACTGTCATCCTCACTGACCATAAGCGTTTGCAGTTTGCTCTGACTCAGTCAAAACTATAGACAACCTGACAAATAAAGTGGATTAATTACCTGCAACAATTTTAGTTGGTAATTAAGTATCGGAAAGGAAAAGCCAATGTCGCAGTCGATTGTCTCAACAGACCACCCATTACTCTACTATCTACAGTGATGAGTATGTAGGGTTATGACACCACTACTTGGCCGCAATTGTATTTGATATACTGCAATTTTTCTACAATCTATCGACTGCTGACTACTTCCTAAAGGACACCTTGCTATACAAGCTTAGACAGCTTTGTGTACCAATTGGTGAGAATGGACAGAAGCTCATTTGGGACGTGCACTGCAGCAAGACCGTAGGACATTTTGGAGTCGCAAAAACACTTGTTATCCTCCAAAAGTATTTCTACTGGCCTTCACTTAAATCTGACATTAAAAAGCACATTCGATCGTGCATGGTTTGTGCCATTGCTAAATTGCCGAATCGACGAAAAGGATTGTATACACCCCTTCTAGTTCCTAGTCGACCATGGGAATCTATTTCTTTGGACTACTTGACGGAATATCCTACTACCAAACGTCAACATGACGCGATATTGGTAGTACTCGACAGATTTTCCAAGATGGCTATACTCATACCATGCAAGAAGACTACGACAACACAACATACTGCTCAACTCTTCTTTGAACATGTGTGGAAATACTACAACCTACCGACGACCATTATTTCTGATAAAGATGCTAGATTTGTCAGCACCTTTTGGAAAAATCTATGGAAACAACTTGACATGAGACTTTCTTTGTCGACAACCTTGCATCTGTAGACAGACGGACAAACGAAAGTTGTAAATCACTTAGTCGTACAATTTCTTCGCATGTACAACCACAAGCATCATCGAACATGGGATGACATCCTTCCATACATACAACCCAGTTACAATCGTATTCAACACAACTCTACAGGAAAGAGTCCATTTGAGATATGTTATGGATTTCAACCCTCAACGCCTATCGACTTAATCAGTTCCTCGACACAGTCGAACGACACTGAATTCAAAGGACGAGAAGTGGAGAAAGCATTGAAATTCAGAGATCAAATATACAACATCTAGAAGCAAGCACATGAAATGTTGCAACAAGCAAATGCAAAAGCTAAGTCCCGACACGAAAATCATCTTATTCCTCATTCATTCCAAATTGGGGATCAGGTCTGGTTACATCTAAAGAAGGAGCACTTCACTGGTCCATACAAAAAGATGAAACCTTTGCAATATGGTCCATACAATATCCATAAACAGATTGGAGAAAATGATTTTCAGCTCTACATTCCTGCATGCTTTGGCCTACATCCAGTTTTCAATGTAGATCTGCTTCGACCATACCATGCACCATTGTTGGAACATAACGACTTGCAGACAGCAGAACCCGAAGCCATACATCCAGATGTTCAGGAACCTCTTCTTTGTGACACCATTGTGGGATGACGCATATGACTTACAATGACGAACTCCATTCCCTTGTTTCAAGTGGCTAAAGATAGACAGCTCCTCGCGCAAGGAAAATGGTGCTCTGCTAATGAATTCGCCGAAAAGTTTCCCCACCTGAATGAATACATAATGGAGACCATTGTTTCTTAAGGAAGGAGGAATGATCCAACTAACAATCGACAGGTTCTCCTGGCCATCCGACAGGTTCACCTTCGACAGTTTCGCCTCGACATGTTCAACCGACAAGGTCACAGCTGACAACATATCAACATGGTTGAAATTCTGACCGTTATAACTTCTGTAATTGAACGTAGTGGATAGTCACCCAAACATCTCAACATCCTCTAAATAAGCATGCACATTATGTAATATAGACATCTTTCTGATCATCCTCTGATACCTCCATCTTCATGGAGCAGAAGTAATAAATTGGTTCGAATTCTTGCATATTGTTTGTGTGTATATTTCTTGTCGACCTAGTGTGTCTCCTACTTTGTTGTTCCTTTTTATATGCCTCCTCCACAACTGAACTCGACTCATTTAGTCGATTGTTGTCCCCAGCGTGCACTTGGGCACGACCTGAATCATTTCAACACTTGAGTTTCTATCGGATGTTGTTTCCCATGTCTTTCAGCAATTGAGTTTCCATTGGATGTTTCCTCCCATGTCTTTCAGCACTTGAGTTTCTATCGGATGTTGCCTCCCATGTCTTTCAGCAATTGAGTTTCCATTGGATGTTTCCTCCCATGTCTTTCAGCACTTGAGTTTCTATCGGATGTTGCCTCCCATGTCTTCATCATCGAGTTTCTTTGTCATCACTCGAGTTTCTATGCTCTTGCTTTGATCCAAAATGTTACTTACAAAATTCACTATTTAATATTTTATCCTATACAATATTATGTTGTTTTCCCTCATTTTGACCTTCATTCCATTAGAATAGCATTGGGTTAATTGATTAACAATTTTTATTAGTAATTCATACATTGAGCTTGCCTTCCAATTAAAGGACTTTCCTTTGCTCACCATGAAAAATGGGTGGGTACTAAAATTAAGTTTTGGAATATGGGTGAGTTTGAAAATTATTTTATTTAAAATTGCACAAACTTTGAGATCCATTTGAGGAGAACTTTCAATTTTTATTTTTTATCTTTAAAATTAAGGTCACTCATGCAATTCTCCTAATTGGAGCATAGTTATCTATTTTGCATATACATACCTCCTTATTTGTTAGTTATTTAATTTGCATATTCAAACCTTCATTTTCCATTGATTATTATAGGAAACACCTTGCATATCTATGTCACTTAATTTGATCATCATATATCAAATTCGAATCACTTAAATTTATTTTCATTTGCATTTGAGCTAAAAATCTAGATTTGGACTATTTTGGCTTCAACCATAGCAGATTTTTGTTTTCAAGTTATTATTTTCACTTGTACTTGAGTTGAAAATCTAGAATTTAGCTATTTTGTCTCCCACCTTTTATGGAAGGATACAAGTTTTCTTAATTCTTTTTTATAAAGGTTCTTAATTACATCTTTAATGATAACTTGGGCACATTGTGTGTTTGTTTGAGTGTAATTACATAATTAATGATAACTTTTTATTTTTTCATAATAGATATAATTTGGACCTTTATTTCTATTATTTTCATATTTAATCACACACATTTCGGCATCTTTTTATTATTATTTTCATATTTAATCAATATTTAATGCTTATGTCAAATCTTACACTTATGAGACACTATAAATGTTATCACAATCTCAATTTTGTGTAAAAGTGGTTAAAAGCTTTATTGACTTTAAATTATATAACAAATTTTGTATATTTTTCAATATCGTAGCTCCACATTGAACCTTATAGTTGGGATTATAATTTTCTTAGAATTTCACACATTTGTTAGCTACAAATTATTCTAGATCGAAAGGAAGCTTAAGCAATAGGATTCATAGAATCTTTGTAATTATAATTCAGGTTGAGGAGATTTTCCCATAATGTTACTTTATGTTTGAACTATTATGTTATATTTTGTACTTGTATTGATAATGATATAAATGGTTTAAATCTAAGATGCCATTTTTTCAGCATGAAGCTTTGACATGGTAAATTAATTATGAATTTTAATATGGACTTTTACAAATTATAACTTCAAGTTAGGACAAATTTGAAGACATATCTTGAAATAAATGGTCCACGAAAAAAATAAGGACAAAAGGAGACGTTAGTAAATATGAGAAAGAAGTGGAAAAATAAATGTTAAATACACCATGACTTTTTGAAACTCTTTTAACGAATTTCCTTCTCCCTAGTGAAATCTCAACACCAGTGGATAAATACACCATGACTTTTTGAAACTCTTTTAACGAATTTCCTCTCCCTAGTGAAATCTCAACACCAGTGGATAAATCCAAGAGTTAATTTCCTCTTCAACGCCAGTGGATAAATCCAAGAGTTAATTTCCTCTTCAATTCTAGAATATTTGCATGTGGATGACATGCAAATATTAAGGATGACCAATAATATCATTTTGAACAAAAAAAAATTATGCAATTGTTAAACTTCCAGCGAACTCATTTATTACGAATGAAAAAAGAGACAACCAAGATCCCAATTGTGGAACCGAATTGGATGAGTACAATGAAAAATGTTGTTTTGACACATTTGTGGGAAGAAATAAAATATAATATGGATAACACAATTACATATGCCTTATAATCCATGTGTGTACATGCCTTAGATGATAGGCTCCATATGAGTGGCAATGTGACCCAAGGTACTAATGAATATAAAGATAGTTTTCAAGTTGAATAACCTTTCATTAATAAGTATATCTGAAGATGATTTAACTCTAATATAAGTATCACATGCCCTTTCTATAAAAAAAAGAAAGACAATGTGGTATCAAATGCTCTTTCTAGTATAGAAGAATTATCTAGTTGCACAAGGGGTGCTTGACAGCCTAGTATGAGGGAGATCTTGTAATGTTTTTCCAATCTTGTATGAGGGAGATCTTGTAACATTTGTTACTAACAAAATAATAAAAAATATATTTTTTTAATTATCATACAAAAGAAACGTTGGCAAAAAAACAAGCTAACATGAGGGAGATCTTGTAACGTTTGTCCAATAACGTAAATGTCTGGAAAAAAAACAATCTAATATGGGGGAGATGTTGTAATGTTCCTACCTAACAAAACAATAAAAAATAGAAAATTTAATTATCGGCCAAAAAATAATGTCCGTCATAAAAACAACACAATATGGGGGATATGTTGTAATGTTCCTACCTAACAAAATAATAAAAACTAAAAAAAAATTGAATTATCCGCAAAAAAAAAAGTGTTGGCCTTGCACATGGTTTTAAAACCATGTGCAAGGCCTCCTAAACAACCCATGGTTTTATTGTACATAGTTTAGGAGTGCCTTGCAAATTATTTTAAAACCATGTGCAAGGCCTCCTAAACAACCCATGGTTTTTTTGTACATGGTTTAGGAAGGCCTTGCAAATGGTTTTAAGACCATGTGCAAGACCTCCTAAACATTAGGAGGGCCTTGCACATGGTTCTAAAACTATGTATGGGGGAGATGTTGTAATGTTCGTTCCTAACAAAATAAAAAATAATAAAAAATATTATATGTCAAGCACAAATAATATTAAATTTTAATAATAAAAATATTATATGTCTACCTTAAATAAAAAGATGTGTTTTTTGGTTTGAATCAAATCAATGGCTATATTTAGGACACACCAAAGTTGATAGCTCATTGAGTGCAATATTTAAGAATAGGTTTGCACCTCGAGAGATTTGATCCCTCTCAAAGCTTGATAGAGCCTAGGATTTGGATCTATGCTGGTTTATATTCCATTACATCTTCCATTATTGTGTGGTGGAAAGAACCTATCCATGAAAGGCAAGAAGATAATCATACCTGAAAAAAAATACAATGTCTAAACGAAAAGAAGAGCTATATGAAACATTAGGAATGAAAAAGAAATATCCTTTGATACGAAGATATAATATTTTTATGCCCTCATCAAAGTTGGAAAATAACAAATATAAATGAGTCTCATAACTCTCTAATGGCAAGACATTCAAGGTTACTTAAATCATATCAAAGCATCTAGAAAATAACAAATATAAATGAGTCTCGTAACTCTCTAATGGCAAGACATTCAAGGTTACTTAAATCATATCAAAGCATCATATTTTTATAGGGAAGGATTGAAATATATATTCAAAATTTGTAAGAAAATGTTAGGTGCGCCAAATTAATAAAGGATAGAGTCAAGCATCCAAGATTATATCAATGTTTACACATACCTAATCAGATACTAGAATATATAACAACATGTTACATTACATGTTTACCAAACTTAGAAGGTAAGGATGTCATTTTTGTGGTCGTGGATAAACTTATAAAATATGCACATTTTTGTGGAACTCAAAGTACACATACTGCAAGACAAGTAGAAAAAGTGTTCATGAAATAAATTCATCAAGTCCTTGATACTTTTTAAATTAATTGTAAGTGACAGAGATCCAAAATTGAGTTATGGAAGATAATGGAGCAACACTACCTATTATTTCATCGTATCATCTAGAAATAAATGATAAAATAGTCATGGTTAACAAATGTTGAGAAGTTCATCTTCATTTGCATCTGTTTGTGGATATCTATTGAAAAAAAATTATAATTATTGATAAGCATAATAATTTGATCTAAAAAAAAGACAATGTGGTATCAAATTCCCTTTCTAATATATAAAAAGTATCTAGTTTATATTCCATTATATCTTCCATTATTGTGTGGTGGAAAGAACCTTTCCATGAGTGGCAAGCAGATCATTGTAGAAGACAAAAAAATACAAAGTCTCAATGAATAGAAGATCATTATGGAACATTGGGAATGAAAATTGGGAATGAAAAAAGAAATATCCTTTGGTACAAAGATATAATATTTTTATTCCCTCGTCAAAGTTTTCAAATAACAAATACAAATGAATCTCTAATGATAGAACATTTAAGGTTACTTAAATCATACCAAAGCACCATTTTTTATAGGGAAGGAAAGAAATATATATTCAAAAAATTGTAAGAAAAAGTCAACCGCGACAAAGTAATAAAGGAGAAAGTCAAGCCTCCAAGATTATATCAATGTTTACACATACCTAATCATATATTAGAAAATATAACAATAGGTTACATTACATGTTTACCAAAATCAAAAGGTAAGGATGTCAATTTTGTGGTTGTGGATAAACTCACAAAATATGCACATTTGTGTGGAACTCAAAGTACACATACTGCAAGACAAGTGGAAATAGTGTTCACGAAGTAGATTCATGAAGTCCTTGATACTTTCTAAATAAATTGTAAGTGACAAAGATCCAAAATTGAGTTATGAAAGATAATGGATCAACACTAGCTATTATTTCAATGTATCATCTATAAATAAATGATAAAATAGACATGGTTAACAAATGTTTAGAAGGTCATCTTCATTTATATTCTTCAAATAAGCAATATCAATGGGTCAAGTGGTATCCTTTAGTAGAATGGTGGTCTAAATCCACATATCACACATCTATCAATATGTATCCATTTGCATCTCTTTGTGGATATCTATCTAAAAACATTATTATAATTATTGATAAGCATAATAATTTGATCTAAAAAAAAGAAAGACAATGTGGTATCAAATGCCCTTTCTAATATAGAAGAGGTATCTAGTTTATATTCCATTATTGTGTTGTGGAAAGAACCTTTCCATGAGTGGCAATAAGATCATTGTACTAGACAAAAAAATACAATGTCTAAATGAGGAGAAGAGCTATATGGAACATTGGGAGTGAAAAAGAAATATCCTTTGGTACAAATATAAAATATTTTTATGCCCTCATCAAAGATGGAAAACAAAAAATACAAATGTCTCTCTAATGACAGGACATTCAAGGTTACTTAAATCATACCAAAGCATCAAGGCTGGTGCAAGCTAATGCTGGTCACTTATGACGTG
>LPNX010417211.1:386300-501300 GCA_001517045.1 Pseudotsuga menziesii | reverse complement strand
TTATCTCTTGAGACTCTTCAATTTGAAAAAAAACCATTGAATCAATCATGGGAGAGGGTGGATATTGAATAGTTCATCAAGTTGTCCATATTCTCTATACAAGATGAAGTATGCAATGTAGACCAATAATGATTTGCACATGAATATATTTTGATTTCCCACAAGGATGGCATAGGCAAGGTTCTCTCTTGAGACTCTTCAATTTGTATAAAAACCTTGGAAGCAATCATGGGAGAGGGTCCATATTGAATAGATCACTAACTTGTCCATGCTCTCCTATTCATGCTACATTTATCATAACATGCCTTTGAGCTTGACAGAGATTCCTCTACCTCAATTATTTGTCCTTCCTTCGAGGGGTTCGCAACCTCCTCATTGTGTAATTAGTCAATTTGTTCTCTTTAGTTAGTGTAAATTAATGAGTGTAATTTATTCAATTTATTCCCAAGACATCCAAACACCAACTTGTGTCTTCCCTCACAACTAATGTGGCATATTACGTGTAATGGAATCTCATCCAAAGGTGTTGAAAATGAATAATATTTCACTCATCTTCATGTGACTTCCACTAATTTTTGAACACAAAGGAAGTCATAATCCTATAGCTGTAATACCTGCAAACTTGACTCTCTTTAATTGACTCAAATAGAGTATAGAAATGAAACTTTAGTTCGAACATAAAGAACAACTTTTAATTAGTGTTTGAGTATCAATGCCAATAATTACCATACTAACATATATGTAATTTAGTTAATTATGTTGGAACATGTCATGTTTCTTGTATAATGGAACTAATACCTTATTTGTTGCTTCTTATGCAGGGGTAGACCCCATAGTTTTGATAAAGAAACTTTTGGAGATGGGAAACTCACGTAGCAAAGTAAGAAAAACTAGAATAAATATGCCCATTGAAAAGGAAAATGAGGCAAGAGAAAATGCCAGGTTGGCAATGGACATAGTGAGACATGGTCCAGACATTTCCACAGATACTTTGACTGATCCTAACACAATTGATGACATAAAAACCTCTAGTTCAGATCCATGGGTGAAGCGGTTATGTCCAACAGACCCAACTCAAATTCCAACATCAACACAGTATCCAACCAACAATCCATCAATGAGCCATGCTGAATCTCTTGAAGAAATATGTATATTAAGAGACGTTGAATATCAAGCATTGGACGTAGGATCAATGATTAATTCACAATCTCTCCAAGAAGACAACAACCATGTCAAGCACACTCCCAATATGGACCTACACGTGAATGAAGCACCACAACAAAGAAGATATGGGTTTCATAGATCATGTCTACCTTCCCTACCTCGACTGTCTATTGCAAGAAAAAGGACTCCTAAACGTATCCATGTGGATGAAAGTTGTCTTCCAGGACTTGAACGTAAGTTTCCCAAACGCACTATCGACTACAAATGTAGAAAATTAATGAAGGAATATTTTGAATCCAAAGGCAATGCAGGTAAATGTCAATTATTACTATGTTTGTTAAAGTCAAATTGTTTAGTTCTTGTTAGGAAAATTATGGGCACAAAGACGGTTATAAGTTTAGAGTCTAACAATCATATTGTTATAAATCTCCAATTTGCTTTTAATGCGATTGGGAAGACATCTTGTACTAAATAGCTTTGTGTGTCTAGTCATGTGTTATCAGAATCGGTTGTAAGAAATTCCACACGGCAATGTCGCATCCTTTCACACACTTCGCACATACTTAAATTAAATAGAAAATTTGTCAAGAAGTACTCTGTTATAAGTGAAAATCTTCAGAATCCAGGTGGAAAATATTGTTGGGATTTTTTCAGCAGGTTTCCTTGTCGATATATGAAGCTGATTGATGTTGTTAAGGACTTAGTACAAAATTTCTGGCATGATCATACCAGACCTTCATCTAACCAAAGAGATGTGCCAAATATGAGAAAAGGTTCTACTGAACATGAACCCCATGTCAAACACTTCCGTGACACGACACAGACTAAACTCTATGAGAGATTCAGGAATAAACACACACAATTGAACATGGGCCAAACGTCCAGTGAGAAATGTAAACCATGGTACGTTTGTATATGCATTGTTCGGAACACATGCTGTTGTAGATACCATGTAGAATATGAATATTTTTATGACACGTATAAACATATATTTTGTGATTTTCATACTAACATTGAGTAGGGATGCAATGAATCTGTAATACCACCGAATGCAACGAGAGATTTTATCAATAGCGTAATGTGTCCAAGGCATGACGAACAAAAATACTATGGAAAATCATGTCTATATGGGAATTGTTCCAGGTGCAGTGGGTCTGCTCTTTTGAATCATTCCATTCATGGAAGCAATGAGCATCAATTTGGTAGTATGATCATGGAGATGCAGAGATTCAAGTACGTAACCTATCAATCAGATAGTATGAAATAAAGTAAAAATATTGCATTGGTGAAGTCACAGGTGCAAATGATTATTGCATGTTTTTCCTCTTACACGTTCAGTTTCTACATATACATTCTTTAAAGGTCACATTCTAATACGACCCTTGTTTTCATGGAAACAGGTATGGGTATGTGATTTTTTGATAGAGTTCGACAAGAAAACCGAGCAGTATGTTCAGCATGTGCATGTAGCGTGATGGCAGGATGATCAATACAGAAAATGCATGGACAAATTTCCCATTGGGAACATATTGTCAATTGTGGATTTTGCAGAAAACTACACCCTTCAGCCACAAAATGAAATTCAGATTGAATACTACCATTCCAACCAATTCAACATCATGGTACATATTATGTATAGGAATGTCCTTGAGAGGAGAATTAACAATAGGATAATATAGAAGGAGACAAAATTTTACATAAGTGATGACAAATGCCATGATTTGCATTATGTGCAACGTTGTTTTCAAATTTTCTATGATCAGCTAAAGGAGGGAGATATACAGATGGATCAGCATTGGGTATGTTCAAATGGTTGTGTGGGCCGGTTCAAAAATTCCTGAGTCTTCCAATGGATGAGTATGTTGCATAAGACTTACAATGTGCCGCATATATGGAAATACTTTGAGATCGAGCAAGGAAAAGGTGAGCATGATGGGGTCGATGCATGCATCAAGACTTCACTATGAAGGGAGGAGATGAGGTTTCTCAGAAACCCCCGTATCAAAGATGTAGAATCCATAGTTCAATGGTGCTCTGCAACAATGTTAGACTGAACTAAAGTGCAACATACATCAATAGGGGCAGGAAGTACAATCATGAATATTTGGCAAGTGGTTGACATAGATCGATCCCATTCCTATAGTTGCAGCACAATACAAAGAACACGTGGATTTCATTTGGTTTGAATCTCAAACAACCCCCTATTTGAAATATGGACGCGGAAAATTGCTTACTTTTGTATCCCTTGTAGCAGTGGTGAATGGGATGAATGAGAATGCATGGATTGGGTTGATGATTGGGATTGTGTGTCACTTATATTCAACCCACGTGTAGTTATTGAAACAACCCACTTAGAGGAGGGACAGTCACCAATTTTGATAGACTACGACCATATCTTAGATCTTGTACAACCAGGACACATATATGCAGTTGTTTCCATGAAAGACAATGAATGGGCACATATTATTGGTTGGAACGATGCATTCGAGGTAATAAAATCCTAAACGAATCATAGATTGATGATAAAAGGCAATGAATTTCCTATTGTCTCGATGGTAGTTGAGGGTGAATATCTTACATTAGATGGGAAATCAAAAAGAACTAGTGGGCCTATATTCGTGGATTATAGACCAGGTTCTGTGGTCTATCACTTCACAAACTTGATTGTTGGCACGGAGATCCATCTATAGACAATGTCAAACAAGAACTCAACCAAGATACATTAATTCTTTCCTCATTCAGATCATGAGAAATTGATGGAGACAGTTAGCAACATAGAGGATCTAGATGGCTATATTAAAGGAGATTGGGTAATTGCGCTTACACTCCTCTTACACTACCACACTATCCTAAAGTTTGACCAATCCTACCCTAAACATTTGACAACTTCTATGAGATGACTATTTATATATGTTAACCACTCCTCCTCCAACTTGCACAATGTAGTTTACAAGCACAATGAGGCAAGGGTAGGGCCGATGCACCGTTTCCAGGGTTGCATGGACCCCATTGGGGTGAAACCATAGTTTGCATAATCTGGCTTGGAGGCATGCCTGGGGCATGTGAATTCTGGGGGGATGCCACCCCAGCCATAATACTATTCCATGATTCCAATAGAATTGACAGTTCATCGATTGGAGCCCCAATCAACGTTCTATGGCGAGTTGTAGTAAGCCTGCAAAAGTCGTTCAGGGACGCCTAGGCCAATTCCAGGCCAGGTTCCAAAAACCAAACCGGATGGCAATTTCTGATTCCATCGGATCTTGCAGATGTGTTTGGGCATGGCCACCATGGAAGATCCACCCTTGGCTGCTCGACACAAGGTTTTGTAGGGCCAGTGCACCATTTCTAGGGTTGCATGGACCCCATTTTCATGCAACTTTCAACTCGACATAACTCGGCAACCAGAGGTTGGATCAATAAATCGTCAACTCCGTTGGTCTATTGGCATGCTATTACCTTTAGTGGGCCCTCTTTGTCATGTTTTCATGGCCCAATGACTTCATTGTGCATCAGTTTCATAAACTAGGGTTTTGCTCAGTTTCCTTCAATGCAACTCTTGCATTGGTGGGTAAACTATGCAAAACCATCCATTGTTCCACTCTTGATAGTGCTCCCATATAGGAATTTACCATACACACTTGCCAGAGCTAATGGCATTCAATCTTGATGCTGTTAGGATTATTAATATTCCCTTGGTCAAATGTCTATTAGATTAATTATTGCCTAACTTAGGAACCTTAAATTAATTAATTGGGTCCACTTGGCCCAATGGGGCCACATGTACTAGTCACTGGAGTGTGGCAAACACTTCTAGAGGTTAACTGCTACATAATGCATGTTCATGCATCGGTTTGGGCACATCCTAGACCAATCCCTACATTTTAGGAGCCACTAGGACTCTCGGCACCAACCTACTTCAGTTAGTTGGTGTTAGTAATAGTTAGTCTTTGTTAGCCCCTAGTTACATTGAGTTAGTTCATAGTCAGTTAAGCTAGTTCTACCAATGCATGGATAATTCATGGTTGCATGGGGAGGAGCACTTTTCCTACCTACCTCACTCTCAGTTGCACTGAGGTAACTAGTTATCACTGGTCGTTGAGTTATTGGTCATCATGGAGTTGTCTATTTGGACTTCGATATTGATTGGGAGACCTTTAGTTAGAGATTCAGTTAGATACAGTCATATCCACTTGAGGATTTGAATTCATATCCCATGCATTCAAATTCTACCTATGTAAACTATTGTAACATCGGATATTATTATGATGAATATATTGTAAATTCTCGAGCAATACTTGTCCGTATCCTATCTGGTTTTTTTTGCTTAGTTTGTATTTCCATTCTCCATCCAATTGGTGCAAACATTATTATAAATCTCTGCTTGAATATCTAAATGGAATTCAAATTCTAACATGGTATTAGAGCCTTCTTAGGCAGGTTTCATCCTTGTTTCTCCCCATCGAACATCAGAAGCAGCTGGGTTTCCACAGAAGTCCCCTATGAAAATTTGCTAGCTCTAGATTTATTCAGAGTAGCGGAGAGGGCATGACAGACCCTGAAAACATGTTCATGCAGGGAGGAAAATAATGATTCTAACCATTCATATTTTTTAGAGTTATTGCAGTGAAATTGACAAGTGCTACATACCTTGTGAGAAGTATTTGCAATCTTCCAACTGGAGCAATTATGAGCTCTCAAACTCCTGAACCACGGATCCTCACAACTTCTAATTACCTTGATTTTATGATTGATATGCAGTTGGCCTTGTGTAAGAATGGATACCATAGGATCATACATGGATGGGAGGCTAAGCCTCATCATCTATTAGAGCAGAACAAGTTGCCAAACCGTTGTTATGAAGCATTCAGATACTTATGTACTTATATTTCTAGATATCTCCTCTTTCATATAGAAGGATTGAGGACTCCCAGAGAATCCTGGGAGAAGATTGATAGCTTGTTTAACAAACAAGATGAGCTTCGGGGACACATTCTAGAGGATGAGTTGATATCTTTACATCCCAGCAATTTCGAGATTATTGAGCAATTCTTCTCTAAATTCAAGTCTCTAGTGCTCCAATGCAGACAGTGTGGGATAGAGCGAAAGGATGAGCAGGATGTCCTTTCCATACTCAAAAAAATAGGCCCTGAGTACTCTGTATATGTCTCTATGTTTCATTCCAAGCGAGAAATATTTCCTGATTAGAAACTTCCGTCTTTAGATTCTTTTTCTGAGCCCTTGATAAAGGAACAAGACAAAATGATTCAAATGGGAGTCATCCAGACCTCCAAATATCAAGCTCTCTTGGTTATTGACTCTTCCAAAGTGCAAGCAAAGGGGAAATCAAAGAAGAAGGAGCCAAAGGCAGCTGAATTGAAGCCTAAACAAAATCAACAAGCTTTCAAAGGGGCCTTTGGCTCTAAGAAGAAGAAATTTGAAAAGAAGTTATGTACTTATTGTGAAAAGGGATACCATCTTGAAGAACATTGTTTGAGGAAGCGACTTGATGAGATGTCCACCCTTATCAAGCAACACAACATTGCTCCTCCAAGAGCAAAGAAGCCTGATGAAGAAGCACCGATAGAAGATAATGAAAGGTGTCATGCTTTGAAATCAACTCTCTCTCCATCCTCAATATAAATTATAGATTCTGGATCCTCCAAATAATCCTTCTCTACTCTTTCACTATCAAAGGGGCCTAACATTCACATGGGAGATGATTCCTAGATTCCAGCAGAAGGAAGGGGCCCAGTCAGAGCGAAGCATGATGAGTTCAAGAATTTCTTATATGTGCCCTCCCTTGCCGCTAACCTATTATCTGTTTACCAGATGAATCATACAGGCTCTCCCAAGAGGGTCACATTGGATTCAGACTCAATTGAGATTATAGAAAAATCCATTGGAAATATTGTAGCGAAAGGTATTGCAAATCACTCTACCAAAGATTATGAGTTTTCACACTTCTTACATGTTTCTCCTCCTATAGATTTATTGTCTCATGCTAACAACACCAGCAATATTTGGCATGAGAGATTTGACCGTCTCAGTTTCAAATATCTGAAGCAGCTCCACAATGATAACATGGTTGAAGGTTTTCCCTCCATCCAAACTTTCGATGGAGTATGTGCTGGGTGCTTGGTAGGTAAGCATCCAGAAAATAAGTATGATGTTGGGAAGGCACATAGAGTTGTCTCTACACTTGATTTGATACATAGTTATGTAGCTGGACCTATTCCCACAAAATCCATTAATGGTTGGAGGTATTTCCTAGCCTTTATTTATGATTGTTCTAGGCACTGCTGGATCTACTTCATGAAATTAAAATCAGAAGTTTTTGAGACTTTCAAAAATTTTAAAGCTATGGTTGAGAATAGTTTCAATAAGAATATCGAGTCAATAAGATCTGATGGAGGAGGAAAATATGTCAAAAGAGATTTCCAGAATTTCTGTGAATCATAGGGGATTCGAATGGAACACTCAGTTCCATACACACCACAGAAAGACGGTGTGTTTGAGAGGAAGAATAGATCATTGAAAGAGATGGCAACATTCCTTCTCCATGCCAAGCATCTACCTCCTTCTCTTTGGGCTGAAGTGGTAAACTGTGCTTTGTATTTGCAGAATAGGGTCCCCCACAAGTCAATGGTTGGGGTGACTCCATTCGAATCACTGCATGGGTATAAGCCCAATATCTCTCATCTGAGAGTTTTTGGTTCCAAATCTTGGGCCAGGATACCACTTGACAAGAGGAAGGAATTCCAAGCCCAAATTAGCGAATGTATTCTGATAGGATATGCAGAAAATGCAAAAGCTTACAAACTAATGGAGGTTGATACCATAATATTTTTCATTGAAAGAAGTGTCCAGTTCAAAGAATATCAGCTGCATGATACTCCTCCAGTGGCACATGAAGGTATAATTATGTCTCCACCTATTTTTGATGATGATGATGTGCTACAGGTTTAAGATTCAAATGAAGAAGATCACATACAACATGATCCTATTATTGAGACTGAATCTGAAGAGATTGTAGATCGAGATCCAGTACCCATTCCTAATCAGAAGCCTAAACCCAGATGGGCTCAAAAGCTTCTTGATGCAGCTAGAAGTAGTGCTGGACTTCTAGAAGACAGAAGAAGAAAAAGGTCCCAGTATCAGAATGAGCATGCTACACTATCCCTCATAGATTTTCTCTCTACAGAATGATGCAACAAAGTTCCAGTTCGGTGCTACTTGATTATGGTGAATGATGAGCTACATGGCCCACAAAAGCAGAGATTTGATCATTCCCTACCTTCACCATCCAGCAGAAACAAACATAGTCATCAATTCAAAAGCACATTGAGAGGTCCATTGATGGACCAGGCTACTGCATAGAGCTGCAATTTCGTAGCAGTGTTTTTCTCAAGTTATTTTTTTAAGGAGGGATATTCTTTCTTCTAAAGATAGCTTGCAGATTGCTATTTTCCTGCTTATTTTTTGAGGGGGGGGTTTCCCATGAGGTTTTACCCTGTTTCCTCAGTTGTATTAAGCAACATTTTTTTATTATCTTCTAGATTGTATTTGGGTGACCTATGGTCTTGTTACTAGGGCCTATAGTTGTCCAAGATAGGATTCATTGGGGGTGTTAGGATTATTAATCCTCCCTTGGCCAAATGTCTATTAGATTAATTACTGTCTAACTTAGGAACCTTAAATTAATTAATTGGGTCCACTAGTGCAATTGGGTCCACTTGGCCCAATGGGGCCACATGGACCAGTCACTGGAGTGTGGGGAACACTGCTAGAGGTTAACTTCCACTTACTTCATGTGCATGCATCAGTTTGGGAGCCTCCTAGACCAATCCCTACATTTTAGGAGCCACTGGGAGTCCTGACACCAACCTACTTTAGTCAGTTGGTGTTATTACTAGTTAGTCTTAGTTAGCCCCCAGTTACATTCAGTTAGTTCACAGTCAGTTAAGCTAGCACTGCCAATGCATGGTTGCATGAGGAGGAGTGCTTTTCCTACCTACCTCACTCTCAGTTGCACTGAGTTAACTAGTTGTCACTGGTTGTTGAGTTATTGGTCATCAGGGAGTTGTCTATTTGGACTCTGATATTGATTGGGAGACCTTTAGTTAGAGATTCATTTAGATATAGTCATATCCACTTGGAGGATTCGAATTCATATCCCATGCATTCGAATTCTATCTATGTAAACTATTGTGACACAAGATATTATTACGATGATTATACTATAAATTCCTAAGCAATACTTGTCAATTTCCTATGTGGTTTGTTTTTCTTAGTTTGTATTTTCATTCCCCATTCAATTGTTGCAAACATTATTAGAAATATCTGCTTGAATATCTAAATGGAATTCAAATTCTAACAATTGCTTTGTTTGTTTTTTCACTCCCAGACCAAGAGCCACCAAGTGTCCCTAAACAACATTTTCATGCGAATTTTAACTCGACAACCAAAGTTCGTATTGACGAACCATCTACTCTGTTGGTCTCCTTTCATACCATTACCTCTAGGGGTCCCTCTCCACCGTGTTTGCATGTCCCAGTGACTTCATTGTGCATCAATTTCGTAAAGTACGGTTTTGCTCAATTTCCTTCAATGTAACTCGCACATTGGTGGGTCAACTCTGCAAAACCCTCCACCATGCTAGTATTGGTAGTTTTCCCATATCGACATTTCCCATAAACACTTTTTGGAGCCAACGACTTGCAATCTTGCTGCTCCATTTGTTTTTTCGCTCCCACACTGAGAGTCACAAAGTGTCCCTAAATGACATTTTCATGCGACTTTCAACTCAACATAACTTGGAAACCGGAGGTCGGATCGATGAACCGTCGAATCCGTTGGTATCCTGGTATTCCATTACCTCTAAGGGGCTCTCTCCACCACGTTTGCATGTCCCAATGACTTCATTGTGCATCGGTTTCGCAAACTAGAGTTTTGCTCAGTTTCCTTCAATGCAACTCTCACATTGGTGGGTCAACTCTACAAAACCCTGCACCATTCCAGTCTTGGTAGTGTTCCCATATCGACATTTCCCATACACACTTGTCAGAGCCAATGAAATACAATCTTGCTGCTCCGTTTGGTTTTTTCCTCCTGGACCGAGAGTCACCAAGTGTCCCTGAATGACATTTTCAGGCGAATTTCCAGTCTACATAATTCGGCAAGCATAGGTCAGATCGATGAACCGTCGACTCCGTTGGTCTCCTAGCATGCCATTACCTAGAAACCAATAGACCATTTACCTAGAAGCTATGTACCTACACTACAACAAAGAAACTAGAGTTTCATGAATTACAAGTAGAAACACATAATTGTATGAATTAGAAGTAAAAACTCATACAAGAATTACAATTATATATCCAATTAGGGTTTCATGGATTGAAATAATTTCCCATACATAGAGATGATGTATTATTTTAGTCTCTCTTATGTAGAACCACTTAGACCATATACCTAATCTATAAGATAAAATAGCAAAAAAACTAGGGTTTCACGAACTACAAACCATAAACCTAAAAACTAGGGTTTATAAATTTACACATATAACTACAAACTAGGGTTTATAAATTTACACATATAACTACAAACTAGGGTTTTATGAAGTAGAAATTCACATACATAGATATCATGTGCTATGTTAGTCTCACTTATGTAGAAATACTTAAACCATATACCTAAGCTACATGCACAAATAGAAAAAAAACTAGGGTTTCATGAACTACAAACCACAAACCTAAAAAATAAGGATTACAAATTTACACATACATATACAAAATAGGACCATGTATATATGTAAATAAAATTAGACCATATACCTAATCTATAAGAAAAAATGTGAATAAATCTAGGGTTTCTTGAACTACAAACCACAAACTTAAAAGCTAGCGTTCACAAATTTAGACATAGAAGTACAAACTAGGGTTTATGAACTCATTAGGTTTATATCATTATATTTGTTAGTCTCACTCAACTAGAAACTAGTAGAGCATATACCTAGAAGATATGTACCTGCACTACAACATAGCTAGGGTTTCATGAACTACAAACCACAAACCACAAGCCGAAAAACTATGGTTCACAGATTTTAGACAAAGAACAAAAAACCAAGGTTTATGAACTCAATAGGTTTAGATAATTAGATTTGTTAGTGTCACTCAACTAGAAACCAATATACCATATACCTAGAAGATATGTACCTTCACTACAACAAAGAAACTAAGGCTTTATGAATTACAAGTATAAACAAATAATTGTATGAAATATAAGTAGAGACACATACATGGATTACAAGTATCAAGCCAACGAGAGTTTCATGAATTGAAAGAAATTCAAATACATAGAGATCAAATTATATGTTAGTCTCACTTGTTTATATACACTTAGACCATATACCTAATCTATAAGAACAAATAGCAAAAAATATAGTGTTTCATGAACTACAAACCACAAACCTAAAAAATAGTGTTTACACATACAACTAGAATCTAGAGTTTTATGAAGTCATTAGGTATAGATAATTAGATTTGTTGGTCTCACTTAACTAGAAACCAATAGACCATATACCTAGAATAGGCGATATACCTAGAATATATGCTTGTAAGCCAATAACCATAATGAATATTTCTTGTGAAATACGGGGGTCAAACACTATAGGATGATTCAATATTTTATTTAATGGTTGGTTGGGTGATTGCAAATAACATTGGATGTAATTTTCCTTTCAATTATGCATATGGTTGAAGCATGTTAGTGGTGTTGATGGGACATTATCATCATATAGTACAAAGTCAACCTCTTTTGCAACCGACATACATTGACATAGACACCAATCAATCCACTTTTCATGAAGATGGGACTGTCAAACTAAGAATGATTTCCATCCAAGTCAAAATGGTTTCCTCGTTAGGGTTAAATTTTCCCCATTGATTAACATCAACTTGTGCAATTTGTGCATTATAAACAGTAAATAGTATTTCATTTGATTAGTCTATAAAGAATATGTGACATATGACTAAAATACTAGGCATGATCATATACAAACAAAAAGTTACTTTATAAGAGGCCACAAGTGTTACGATATTTAGACACTTAGGAGTTAGTTAAGATCAACTTGTGTAATATATCCATTAGGTAAAAGTGTGTTTCTTTAGTATGCATTAGTATGCATTTGTAAATATTCTAATCCGACGGTCACGATATGTTCTAGACATAGAGTGATCCGACAGTTCAATTTCTCTTAGATCATAACTACCATTGATCCATGGCTTAACACCTGACTGGTCTATGATCTCTATTTAAAGAGCATAGAGGGTCCTTGGCTAGTTGATCGATTATGAGGAGCTCATGTAACTTTCTTTCTTTTGCATAATAAATTTCTCCAAGTAGCTATTTGGTTGGGGCCGTGGACTGTTTCCCTCTCGAGGGTTTTAACCACGTGACAAACATCGGTGTGTTGATCTGTGATCTATTTGTGTGAAACGGTTACTCAAGGTGTTCGGTCTTTTGGGAGTACCCTGTGTACCCGAACATGGTATCAGGGGGGTTCTTTTTTTTAGTTGGTCAAGTTAATATCTGCCACGTCACTATTGGGGACATCTTCAACATTTTCTTTGATCAAGCATAACTTCATCATTCAGAATCAGTTTTCAGTGCCGTTTTTTTTAAAACCGCATATTTTTTCGAGCTCTTTGCAACCAGACAATTAGTTTTTGTTTTTTCAGCCATTATTTTATAGTATGGCCGCCCCTTGTGATATTATACTTACAAGTTCTAACTATTTCTTATGGAAATCTTGTATGGAGGATGTTATATGAACTAGGAAACTTTTCAGGATAACCTCAGGGAAAGAAACAGAACCCACTGATGACGATAAGAAAATTAAATGGGAAAATAGATGTGATGAAGCTCGTGGATTGATTGGGATGTCAATCTCTATTGATTTGCGATTCCGCATATCTAGAATTGATGAACCTGATAAAGCTTGGGAAAAGTTGGAATCTGTGTTTGGTAAACACAATGAAATTCAGGGCCATCAACTTGAGAATGAGTTGCTTTCCTTGAATCCAAATGATTTTTCATGCATTCAAGACTATTTGTCTAAGTATTAAACTCTTAGACTCTTATGTGCAGAATGCAAGATTAAGAAAGAAGACAAATAATGTATTTATTATATTCTTTCCAAACTTGGACCTGCATATTTTGTTTTTATATCTACATTCTACTCCATGAAAGAATCCTTGACTGCAGCTAGCTATCAAGAGCCTAGTCTTGAATCCTTTTGTGATTCCTTAATTAGAGAGCAAGATAAGCCCATTCATCTTGGAATAATTAACAATGCAAATACATCTGGGAAAGCCTTATTGTCCCAACAGAAAGAAAAGTCCAAGCTTCCCAAGAAACATAATTTTCGCAATAATAAGCCAAACAACAAGGGTCCCAAACCCTCTCAGTCAACTCCTTCTTTAAAAAATGACAAAGGATCCAAGCAAAAAGGAAAGAAGACTGAGCGTCATTGCAATTTTTGTGGGAAAGATAATCATGATGAATCTAAGTGTTTCAAGAAGATGGCAGCCTTGGAAGCAGCAATGAAGAAGCACCACATCAGTATAGATTCGTCTTCAAAATATAACTCTCATGGACATGCACTTTGTACTTCTGGTTACTCTTATACTGCATCTTCTTCTTCTAATTCAAATGAATGGTTCATTGATTCTTGAGCATCTTATCATATGGCTAAGGATCAGGCCATATTTTCTACTATGCATGAATGTAACACCAAACAAATATTTGTTGGTGATGATAGATCTCTAAGTGTTGTAGGATCTGGAATAGTTCCAATAGAAAATGGTCATTTCAGTGATGTACTATGTGTTCCAAAAATTTCCTGCAATTTGTTATCAGTCTATCAAATTACTCATTCAGGTGAAGGTAAAACTGTGATGTTTACACCTCATCAAGTTGTAATCAATAATTTTAAAAATCCTCAAAATGTCCTTGCTACTGGAACTATTGATGATATTACCAGGTTGTACAAATTTAACAACTTTGGGTCATCACCTTTTCCTTCAGTTTTTGTTGCTCATAGTGATAACTTGAGCAAACTTTGACATGAGCAATTTGGTCACTTAAATTATCGCTCATTGCAACAACTATGTAAAGACAATATGGTGAGTGGTATTCTGATGGTATCTTGCAAGGATGGTGTTTGTTCCGGTTGTGTACTCGGAAAACATCATGAGGACAGTTTTGAAAAATGTGCCTCTTGGCACGCCTTGGTTCCTTTGGAGCTTGTGCATAGTGACTTGTGTGGTCCTCTTCCATCTGCATCCTTTTTTAGTTTCAAATATTTCTTAATTTTCATTGATGAGTACTCCAGATGCACTTGGGTTTACTTCCTAAAACTTAAGAGCAAAGTATTTAACATGTTCTTAGCCTACAAGGACCTTGTTGAAAAATAATCTGGTCATCAAATTATTAAGTTAAGATATGACAATGGAGGAGAATATGTTAACAACAAGTTCACTACTTTCTGCACTGAACAAGGAATCCAACAACAACACACTATTCCATATACACCACAACAAAATTGTGTAGCTAAACGAAAGAACTGCACTTTAAAATAAATGGCTAATTGTATGATCCAATCTAAGGGACTAAGTCTTCAATATTGGGTTGAGGCCATAAATTGTGCAAATTACATAGTTGATCGCACACCCACTAAAGTTTTACAAGGTATAACACCGGAAGAAGCATGGAGTAAAATTAAATTAGATGTAAGTGACTTTCATGTGTTTGGTTGTGAAGCGTGGGCTCACATTTCGGATGAAAAATGGAAAGCATTGCAGCCTAAAAGTGAAAAGTGCATATTTGTTGGATATTCTGAAGATGTAAAAGGTTGTAGACTTCTTCAACTCCACTCACATGATATAATCAATAGAAGAGATGTTAAATTTGATGAAAATCTCTTAGCCTGCGAGCCAGATTGGGATGCAGCTATGGATGAATAATATTGTTCGTTAATGGCGAACGATACTTGGGATCTTGTTCCTCTTCCCAAAGGAAGAAAACTTGTCAGATGTAAATGGGTCTACAAAACTAAGTATGCATCAGATGGAAGTGTTGAAAGACTTAAGGAAAGGTTAGTTGCCAAAGGTTTTTCCCAAGTTGAAGGGATTGACTACCATGAAACCTTTTCCCCTGTAGCAAAAATGAACTCCATCTGCCTTGTTCTTTCCCTTGCAGCCTTACATAACTGGGAAGTCCATCAAATGGATGTCAAGTCTGCCTTCTTACATGGTGATTTACATGAGAAAATTTACATGGATGGCAACCTCCTGGATATGTTCAGAATAACTCTAGCCTTGTTTGTCTCCTTATGAAATCCTTATATGGCCTTAAGCAAGCTCCTAGATCTTGGTATGCCAAAATGGATAGCTTTCTCCTTGACACTGGTTTTTCTAGATGCCATTCTGACCCCAATGTCTATACCAAGAAAGTAGGAAACCATCTCATCATACTTGTTCTTTATGTTGATGATCTTATCCTTACTGGTAGTGACCCTAAACTTATAACCCATGTGAAATCCAGTCTTAAGCAAAATTTTGAAATGTCAGACTTAGGACATTTGCATTATTTTCTTGGTCTCCAAGTCTTGCAAACCAAAGAAGGAATCTTTCTTTCCCAGTCTAAGTATGCTTGTGACCTTCTTCATCACTTCCACATGGAAGATTGTAAACTAGCCCCTTCTCCCTTCCAGTCTAGAGTCAAACTTTCTGCCACTTGTACTTCCCCTGAAGTAGATGCCACCTTGTATCGTTAGCTTGTTGGTAGTATTTTATACTTGACTCATTCCTGTCTTGACCTTTCCTTTGCCGTTGGTCGTGTTGCTCGTTATATGCAACTACTCATGAAAGTCACTGGAAAGCAGCAAAATGAATACTTCGATATATTCGAGGTACAATTCAGTTTGGGATTCATTACAGTACAAGGGGGGAAACCTTTGTTGGTTGGTTTTACTGATTCAGATTGGGTCAGCGATCCTGATGACCGAAAGTCTACTGCAGGTTATGTTTTCAGTCTGGGATCTGGACCTGTCACTTGGGCTTGTAAGAAACAACAAGCTCTTGCTTTTTCTTTAGTAGAAGCAGAATATCGAGCCGCAGTTCATGCCAGTCAGGAAGCTTTATGGCTTCGACAGATCCTTTCAGAGTTTGGATTCGAGCAGCAACAGCCTACTCCACTTTGGTGCGACAATCAAAGTGCCATCAAGCTTTCCAAAGATCCAGTTCTAATTCAGCACAGAAAACACATTGAGCTACACATGCACTTCATCAGAAATCTTCTTCATGATAGCGTTATTGAAGTTCTCTATTTCCCTATAGATGATCAAGTTGCAGACATCTTCACCAAGTCTCTTACAGAAGCGAAGTTTTCCAAACTTCGGTCTATGTTAGGAGTTCAGGAATGTGTCCTTTAGGGGGGATAGGCTCTAATGCCTCCTTCCTTCTCCTAATAGTGTCACTTTTGTAAATCCTTCAATCCTATCCCAAGTTGTTCTTAAGGGGGGATGTTAGGATATTTAGACACTTAGGAGTTAGTTAAGATCAACTTGTGTAATATATCCATTAGGTAAAAGTGTGTTTCTTTAGTATGCATTAGTATGCATTTGTAAATATTCTAATTTGATGGTCACGATATGTTCTAGATAGAGAGTGATTCGACGATTCAACTTCTCTTAGATCATACCTACCATTGATCGATGGATTAACACCCGATTGGTCTATGATCTATATTTAAAGAGCATAGAGGGTCCTTGGCTAGTTGATCGATTATGAGAAGCTCATGTAACTTTCTTTCTTTTGCATAATAAATTGCTCCAAGTAGCTATTTGGTTTGGGTCGTGGACTGTTTCCCTCTCAAGGGTTTGAACCACGTGAAAAACATCGGTGTGTTGATCTGTGATCTATTTGTCTGAAGCGGTTGCTCAAGGTGTTCAGTCTTTTGGGAGTACCCTGTGTACCTGAACAATAAGAGATGGTTAGGCAGCATTGTTGTTAGGGTTTCTCTCCTAGGTTTAGGGTTTCCTCATTGATTCTAAACCCTAGGTTATGCATGCTAACCCCAAAACACTGTTTGGGTTAGGGTTCCCCCATTGATTATAAATCCTAGGTTATGCATGTTAACCTTTAAACTTCAGTTAGGGTTAGGGTTTCCTCGTTGATTCTAAAACCTAGGTTATGCATGCTAACCCTTAAACTTCAGTTAGCCTATGCCAAAGAAACAAGTACAAGAGATTGTTAAAATTTCAAGTGCTCAACAATAGCATAACAAATATGTATGTATTCAATGAGAGTGAGCAATGTCAACTTCATCTTCAAATGATATAAATTGTCAAATTTGTCAAAATCAATGTTTTCCAAGTAGATGTAACAAATGCAAGAAAACAAAAGCTTCCTTCAATATGATTCTTGGCTCATCAATACTATGCAATTTCCAGTCAATCAAATGGTAAGAGAATATCATTCCAATATCAATTTCTAGCTTGAAAAACGAGACAATAATTACTATGTAAATACCAAAGGCAAACAAGTGCTTTTTATTCCAATTTGGACAATGAATAAGACTATCAAACCAATGATAACTTTCAGCCAAGTATGACTGTCCCAAAATGCTACTTCCAGTCAAAGTAAAGATGCAATAGCTATGCCAATTTCAAGTTTGCAATTAGGCAGAAAATTGTTAGGTGAATGCAAGTGGACTACAAGTATTGTCAATTCCAACTTGGTCAATGAATGGGACTGTCAAACTAAATGTATTTTCCAGGTAAGACAAATTTTACTATGACTATCCCAAATAGTAATTTCCAGTCAAGCCAAGAGTGCCAACAAGTACCTATATGATAGTCCTCAACAAAGATGGTATCTTGTACATGTTTTTAGAGGTATTTTTGGTATTTTAGTAGTGCAAATGTACTTGTAGATCACTGTCAAAACTTCTTATGTATGGCTATAAATGTCAATGATATACACAGTCCTCTAGGACTGTGTATCTATCATAAAGGAAGGTAATGTTGAGGAGGGAGAGGGTAGGTGTTAGTATGTTGGTTCAATAGGAGTTATGGTTCAACAAAGGTCTAGATGACATTCTTCATGAAATTCACCTTAAGGAGCAAATAAAGTATTTCACTTTGTAGCTTTTGTGAGAGAAGAAGGCTAGGGATTGTGGCATTTGAGAAACCCTAAGGTTACTTGGTGTGCTTGTTGTGGAGGAGAGAGAATGAAACACTATTACACACTCATGGAATGAGTGACCAAATTTAGTTAGAATTGATTCTTATCTAGGAATTGTTGGTAGCTAGGGTTTTAGAAGCTTGACTTGTAGAGTCCTAGGAGGGATGCTAAGGCTAGAGAAGGGGTTTTTAAAGGGGGCAAAGGTATGATCCTATAGATTGAGGATAGGAGTATGAGATTCCAAGCTTAGGGTTAGGAAATGAGAGAGGAGAGGTGGAAAGGTAAGCGAGTATGTTAGGAGATGGAGAACGGAGGAAGGGTTTGGAAGGGTAGAAAGCTATGGTTTTAGGTCAGGTGTCTAGTTAGGTCTAGGTCCTTGGGGTTTAGGTATACAATAACAAGGAAAAATCTAGGTATGACAAGGAGACAAAAAATGGAAGGGCCGAGGGGTGAAGGGAGGCTTGGTAAACTAGAAAAACATATCGATAAAATTATTTGGTAGCAAGAGGAATACTTCATGGGAAAATTTGCTAGATTGAAAAAATATTTGCACTATGATTTACAAGATCAGGTATTTGGTATTTAAAATTATCATTGTTATTGTACACGTTTATGTAGTTGTGTATTTTTGTTGTTAACTAACCTACGCTGTTAAAATCTTTAAGCATTTTATTATGAACATACATACTTTATTGATTCGTCAACAATAAGTATTGCAAGTGCTTCAATTGCAATCTACTACTGCATTCGACATAATGTATGGAATTATATAATCAAAGGAAAATTAGTATAAAGAAGTGAAAAATGATATATTCATATACACACATTTCCAATCATATACAGTAGTAGTGAAAAATGGAACATCGTTCCCAATGTCTATACAATGACAACCTGTGCCTTATACAAAATATGGCAACTCGTGCCCTATACAAAATATGGCAACTCGTGCCAAATTGTCACATCATGGATAGTGTACATGGGAGGGTCTCTTAATCCTCCTTCCCACCTTCGGAGCTCCTAGGTGCACCTCCAAAATTGATCTTCCTATTCTTCGAGCTAGAGGAGGCTCAGTCGTTCTGGATGCTTCGACCACCTCCCCTTGGGCTCTGAAACCGACAAAAATCAAATGTCAACTCCTACAGGAAATTATACAAGCATAAAACACAATTTAAAAATAAAAATTAAGTTTTCAAATCTTAAATAGCTCACCTCAGACGAGACCGTAAGTGGTGAGCGGACTACCCTCCTCTGCGATCCAAGTCTCTCAGCAATGCCACCCTACAACATTTAAACAGTAAGATAACTCATACAATTTACTGCATATGTTAATTTTCATAATATTGCATGATATTTTCATAAACTAATCAATCTCACCGTGAACACAACAGGATGGGCATCGGGGATGGTAGGTGGAGCAGTCGGCTAGTCCTTGGGGTGGCAAGTGGAGCAGTGGGATGGACAACCTACTCTGATGCTAGGGTGGATGGCATAGCAGAGGATGTAGCCACATAGACGTTGGATACAAAACTAGGGGAAATGGTCAGAGAGGGTGTGGACTGGAGTGGGAAAAGTGGTGATGTACGATGATAAGCCCCAACTAGTTGTAGAATAGAATGGGCCACCCTGGAAGGGGAAACGAGGGTGGTGGGGGAATATAGGGGATGGGGATAAGGTCTAGGATGGGATGTAGGGATGGGTGAATGTGGATGGATGGTGTATCATGGTTGAANGGTGGATGGGTGGGGCAAGGGGGAGTGAGCGAAGGCTGTGACGAAGAAGGGGGAGTTGGATGTAAGTGTGGTGGTGGATGGGAAGCAAGGGATGGATGGAATGGGGTGGGGATGGATGTAGGGAAAGGGACATGTATGCCAGAGGCTACATCTGACATATATGGTGCGAAAAAGGCAGTCGATGGAGAGATAGTGACACTAACGTGCCTATGTGCTCAGACCTGTATACATATTCATGGCCTCATATATTAGTACATAAAAAATATAACTATACAAAGATAAGCCATCAAAACTAAAATTAAATTTATACTTTATTACACGATACCTACACATGAGGAGATCTGCTAATCCCCGGTTGGGATGGCTGGTCACTCACTCCTGTGGACACCTGTGCAAACAAAAAAATATTTAGATTCACGTACTAAATATTAACTACATTGGACGACAAGATTAACTACTAACATTACATTTAAATACTGAAATAAAACTAGTTGTGTGTATGGTGTCACGATGTCCTCTACAGCTGCCATGGATCCATCTAGGTTGAAGGAACCAACATCCTCCCACCCAGGTGTTGGAGACTCAACACTTAATAGCTGTACATTAAAACAAATCAAGTCGTCAACATCTAATTCTAAGTTAAATTTATTAGAAATTATGAGACTACAAAATGTATAATCAATAATTGAACATTAAATAAAACAATAACTAACCTACTATAGGTATCTCTTTGTGGCATACTCCTGTGTGGGAACATGGCATGGATTCCCACAACGAGAACAACGATGTGGAACTGGTCCCGTCAAGCTGGATGGATCATCATGGCTACCAATTGTAGCTGCTCTCCCTCATCCACCACCAGTAGATCGTGGAGAAGTGTGTCTCTCGGGGTGGTCCTGTTCGCCCTATGAGGACATAGCCACAAATGTGGTATGCCTGAGAAGGTGTCGCATGGCTCTTCTAACGGACTCATGGATCTCATCTATCCTGCTACCTAACCCAGGGGTTTGAGGAAGTAGGTTTGTCTCTCACCTAGGTGCAAGAGGTCCTATGAGTGGGTTCCGGTGGGCGTGAGGTCGATCTTGGGTTGAGCCAAAACTGACGCACTAGAACTCGGTGACGTCGAAGTAGTTCACATGGAACCCCAACACAAAATCGGCCCACAGTTTCCTAATAAAATACTGTGGGAACTCGACATTGTTACATGGAGGCTTTTCAAAAATAATGAACCATCTCTTCATCCAATTTTCTCTCCATGGATGGTAATTACACCAATCCATGCAAACTCGCCTCTTCCTCACATCTGGAGACTATCATGTTCTCAGATCTATAAATTTTATCCATAGTTGGGTTTTTGCGATATTCAGGTTTTTTATATCTTCTTTGGGCATACCAGTGGAATAATCTTCTCTCATTCGAGCCCTATATTGGCTCAAATTGGGCTATCTCACTGTGGGAAATGTTGATAGACTCGATTATGTTTTGTAGTGATGTGGCAAGGGAAACCGAGATGGTTCTCGGGTGTTCTTCAGTTCATCACTCAATATCCTCAACTGGTTTAAATCCCCGTGTAATTCATGTTTGAGGTTTTCTATTGGTTCACCAAATCCATCTTCAAGGTTTTCTTCATTTAATTCAGGGTTTATTGGGTCCTCTGATTGGTTTGTTTCACTCCTTTGTTGGGATGGTTCATTGGTATTTGTCATTATGGTAGAGGTAATGTATCTGGAATATCAAATTTGTTCCATTTCATTTCATTTGCAATTTTTTTTAATTTTATATTTTATTTGAAAAAAATAAAAATAAAAACAAAAAAAACAACAAAATTCAAATACTAATCCACCTACCTTATTCCAACGGCCACGAGTGTCGTTTGGGTTTCTTGGACACTTGTTTTGGGTTCCGTGGGTGTCATTTTTAAGTAGATTGCATGCTCATGGGTTGTGAGCGGAATAAACTGTCCACTGTTTGTTTTTATAAACAAAGGGATGCATGTGCGTGTTTAACGCGTAAGCACTAAAACACGCATGTGTGTCCAGACATGCGTGCGCGCCCATACATGCGTGCGCGCACTTTGGTGCCCGTACACACTCCTATTGTCCACATCGGCAAGCCGACGTGGAGGTTCATCATTGTTGAAGCATGAACACGTGCACGCGTCCAAGTGTGCGTGCACGTTCTAGTTTTTTTTCCACTAGCGTGCTCCCATTGCATCATAATTGCATAGCAACTTCTTACGGGAACCCATCATTTTTTATAGTGAATGACAAAAATATATATTCAAAAAATTGTAAGAAAATGTTAGGTGCGTCAAAGTTATAAAGGAGAGAGTCAAGCCTCCAAGATTACATCAATGTTTACACATACCTAATGAAATATTAGAATATATAACAATAGGTCACATTACATGTTTACCAAATCGAAAGGTAAGGATATCATTTTTGTGGTCGTAGATAAACTCACAAAATATGCACATTTTTGTTGAACTCAAAGTACACATACTGCAAGACAAGTGGAAAAAGTGTTAATGAAGTAAATTCATGAAGTCCTTGATACTTCGAAATTAATTGTAAGTGACAAAGATCCAAAATTGAGTTATGGAAGATTATGGGGCAACACTAGCTATTATTTCAATGTATCATCTAGAAATAGATACATGGTTAACAAATGTTTATAATGTCATCTTCATTGATATTCTTCAAATAAGCAATATCAATGGTTTAAGTGGCCTGCTTTAGTAGGATGGTGGTTTAATTCCACCTATCACATATCTATCAATATGTCTCCATTTGCGTCTCTTTGTGGATAGGAATCTCCTAGTATCACATCATTTTGCAAGACCATTCAAAAATATAGACAACAAACTCACATATGGAAAATACTAACAAAGTTTTACAAATTCTTAAAGAAAACTTTCAAATGGCCAGAAACAGGGTGAAGCAACAAGCATATTAACATTGGATTGAAAGACAATTTGAGGAGCCTTGATTGAGTATTTTTTAAAATACAACTTTATAAGAAATCTACTCTCAAACAAAACAAGAATAAAAAACTAACTCCAAAATTTTATGGACCAAACAATATTATTCACAAGATTGAAGAAGCGACTTATAAGTAAGATTTGCTTTCCTCTTACATTCATAAGGTTTTTCATGTATCTTGATTGAAAAAGGTTATGGGGCAAACTCTGCTAGTGCAATAATGAAACTTCCAAAATTAGATGAAGAAGAGAAGTTGAAACTTGAACTAGAAAAGTTATAGATCAACATTCTCTCTCTTTGGAATATAACCATTATGTAGTACCAAAATAAGTTACACGAGAAAATGAACAATTCATAAAAAAACACCCTTAATTACATGCTTTGTGGGAAAATCATTTTTTTTAGAGAGAAGGGATATGATAAGGCCCTAAATCCCATTCATTATTAGTATTTTGGCTATGGTTAGGTCATCTCAGTGGAATGTTACATCATGATGACTTAATCTCATATTTATAATAAAGGAGAACCATTTGTACAGGCATCTCATCTTATCTATGCATTAGATATATTGTAAAATATTATGCCCCTTCGAAGAGGCTTATTATTCATCGACTATTTATCAATATCAAGGCTTCGAGCTACGTTTATTTCTAGTTTATGTCATCTGGGGAATTTGGTTCATAATATACTTCCTCAAGTTTGAGTGACCTAAAATTCCTTTTTGCATCAATATTTAAAATTCGTACATTCATCCACCATTCATCCTTATATTTATTTCATACTCAAGGCTTCAATGTTTATTTATCCAATTATAAGACGCCAATCCAAATGAGTGTTAGTTTTTCTAATCTAATTCAAATTGATTAGGATAATTATTTGAAAGAATATCAATCACAACAAGATGCATAATATAGAACAGATACATAAGACACAAAGATTTTACTCAGGGAAACCATAAAGAAGAAAACCCTGCAAAGTTCCTCAGAATAGTTATGTCACTAAGAAAATATCACAAGATGTAAGAACCCAATTATAAGAAGTATTCTACATCTCTATCTCTCTCTCCTCCTTATTCTTCTATCTCTCCTCGTGTGAACTTGAGTGAGTGAATGTGTGTGTGTAAATGAGGGATGGCGTCTCCCTATTTATACTTATCAAGTGACTAACCTTACAGCTTGACTTGGCCAACTTCTTACCCTAACAGGGTCAATTTCTCCTAGGCGGACTTAAAAATAAATTTTATTGTATTCAACTTGGGGACTACTGCCCCAACTTACAACAAAGGGCTTACCTCAATGACCATAGACAATAATGACATCTCGAAAGGAGGAAAACACATCTCCAATGGGGGTACAACAATATACAATAATAATATACATCAGAATATCTTTCGAAGTTATAAATACAACAACACTCCCTCTTACTATAGGAAGGTATTCTCTCACCACGGTCATGAACACATCTGGTCATGTCATCATAGTTGAATCATCATCATCATTGTTGTTGTTGTTGACATATTGTTGATCATTGAATAGTGATATCTGTCCATCTATCTATCATAGGAAGTTTCTACAAATCCATCCATGTTTCATGTTGGGTGTAGTCCTAGTCCTCATCTAGGACTTCATCATATCCACGAACAATCCATCGCATAGGTACATTAACCTAGGACCACACATTACATTTCCACTACAGTCACCTGCATCTCCTACTGTCATATAGTTGTGTCCGAATAATCTTGTCATTGTACACGGAGCACAACCTAGATGCATACCACTAACCACCTATGTTCTACCAACATAGGAGCACACCGGGACTCATTACATCTCAACGATGACCTGTGTCTACCACTATGTGAGAATCACCTAGGAGCACACCAAGTGCATTATGTCTCTCCATGATCAACCTGCATTCTAAAAACATGGGAGCACACCAGGACTCATTATGTATCAACGACGACCTACCTCTACCACTATGTGAGAACCACCCAGATGCACACCAAGTTCCTTGTGACCTCTCATCATATCCAATATGGGAACACATAAGGACTGATTACATCCAAGGATGACCTGCATACCATGCCAAAACTCATTACATACAAGGACAACCTCAAGGAATCATTACATCTAAAGCAAACCTGCATACCACGCTAGGACTAATTACATCCAAAGAAAACCTGATATGACTAGTTATGTCCTGTACAACCTTTGTACTATACCAAGACTCATTACATCTAGGAACAACCTGTATACCTTCCCATGTGACATATGATACCACTGCATCTGTGTCTTTCAGTATTCTTGCCATCTCTAGCATGGGAGAATGTGAAGACTCATTACGTCTGAGGACAACCTGCATCTACCACCATGTAAGAGCTCATCACTCACTCTTTCTAGGGACATCGATCTGGAGAACACTGAGTCTCTCTCTAAAGTACTTGAACTTCACTTTGGAAATAGACTTGGTCAACAAATACGCTATCTTCTCATTCATCTCGACGTGATGGAGCTTCATCGCTCCTCTCTACACCATATCTCAAATATAGTGATACTTGATCTCAATGTGCTTTGACTTGTTATGGAACACTTGATTCCTTGACAACTTCATGCAACTTTGGTTGTCATAAAAGATACAGGACACCTCTAACTCAAGATCAGACAAATCAGATAGTAGATTTTGAAACCATACTACCTCACAACTGGCCGAAGAAGATGCAACATATTATGATTCAATTGTACTCAGCTCCACGTAGGACTACTTCCCGGTAAACCAGGAGATCATACTAGATCCCAAACTAAAGCAACAACCCAAAGTGCTCTTCCTACCAGTGGCACTTCCTGCCCAATCTGAATCAACATAACCATGTAGGTTAATATTATGATTGACATCATACTTGAGCCCATAATCAACTATACCCTTCAGGTACCTTAATACATGCTTTAAAACTACCAAGTGAACATGTATCGAATCTCTTAGGAAGTGGCTCAGGGTGTTCACAATAAAGCATATTTCTGGTCTTGTATTCATTAGGTACATCAATGAACCAATCATATAACGATACATGATGACATTAACTGTATCTAATGAAGCACCACACATTAGATTTAAGTTCGATGCCATAGGTGTGGTTATAGCCTTATAGTCCAACATTCTGAATCTCTTCAGAAAATACATTGCATACTTTTATTAACCAAGGAAGATTCCATCTGTACTCTTCCACAGCTCCATGCCTATGAAATAGTGCATCATTCTGAGGTCTTTAATCTCAAATTCAATGGTAAGCTTCATCTTTCCATCTATGATGAGTTCGTCCTCTCCTATCATAAATAGGTCATCAACATATAGTAAGAGCATCACTGGTCTTTCGCCTTCAACCTTGAAGTAAAGGTTGGAATCCTATTTACTCTTAGTAAATCCTAATCTTATCATAAAACTGTCCATCCCGTCATACCATGTCTTGGGTGCATGTTTCAATCCGTACAAGGATTTCTTCAATTTTCACACATGAGTCTACATGTCATGTGTCTCAAATCCCAGTGGCTGCTTCACATACACTTCCTCATTGACTACACCATTTAAGAATGTTTTTTTCGTGTCCATTTGGTCTACCTTCCATTTCATTACTGCAACCAATGCAAGTATAGATCTGATTGAAGTGTATCTCGCTACGGGTGTAAATGTATCCTCATAGTCTATGCCTTCATTCTGGGAGAAGCCACATGCCACAAACCTTGCCTTGTGTTTTTTAATGTTACCATTTGTAGCATGATTAATCATGTAGATCCACTTTGAAGTCACGACAGACTTCCCTTTCGGTCTGAAACTATCTCCCAGACATCATTCTTCATAATCGACTGGTACTCGTCGATCATGGCATCCTTCCATCGTTTTTCTATAGCCTCTTCGTATTTGGAAGGTTGATAGTTGTTTTATGCTTTAGGTCTTTTCCTTTCTCTATGCATCCCATATAGAGTGCCATATCTTTCTGCATCTTGTATTATCTCTCGTTCCCTGCATGTTGGTTTTCTCTTGTGGGAGTTCTTCTTGTGAACTGTTCTACAGGCTCTTATGGTTCTGTCATGTCGTGATCTTCATGTTATTCTGGAATTGTTCCTTCTATCGCCATGTCTTGGACTCTTGTTGCTTCAGGTTCTTCGTCTTCTTCAATAGGTATATTTCTAGATCTGGAGTATGTTAAGTATTTTTCATCACTGGAACAAGTCTTGTCCTTCTTTTCTTATAGGTGGTTGTACACGATCTTTCCTACAAGTCAAATTCAGTTACATGATTAGAAACATTTCATATTTTCCAAAACATGGTAATAATGTCAATTTCTAATGCATAAAGATATATGCCATACAGTCATGCAACTATCTTAGCCCGTGCAACATTTGTCCATATCTTGTATACAGACGGTAACTTTCTAGATGTCTTCCATCTCTACCAGAACATTATTAAGAGTGTGCACTATTCCCAATATATTAGAAAAAAGGTTTCATTCTAGATAAGTAGAAATGGATGTTGTACATCACCATAGGCTACTTACCTATCACATGAAATTCAGTAGTATATCATAAATGAAAACACTCAAACATGCATAATACATCAACTGAATATAAATATGTGCACAACTAAACATTATCATTTAAGTAACTAGATATATAGGAAATGGAAATTTAAGCACTTATCTTTGTTTGTTTGGTGGGTGGACTCCCTCTTGATTCTTATCTCCTTGCAAGAGTAATTGGATTCTTTGGAAAAGTGTTCTACTTCATCTTCTGATTCTGGGAACCTGTGTCTGTATTTTTGGAAGTCCTAAAACTGTTGTGCTTGCAATCAATAGTGCTAGTATAGTGCACATGTGAAATCCTTATGTGCCATAATTCACTTGGTTTTATGGAGTCATGAAACAATGATTGTTCAGGTTGTCCCTTCAACTTGTACAAGCTCCCCTCTTGCTCTCCAACCACTATTGCATCATCTATTGTCTTTCCTTTTGGCCACATTAGGGCTTGTCCATGAATGAATGCAACTGTTATTCCCCTTGCATCTAGTGTAGAAATGGAGATAATATTCTTATTCAATCCTAGAACATATAGAACTTCTTTCATCTTCAAATATTTACTGGAGTCTAGCTTATAGGAAGATTCTCCACTTCATTTCATGGGGTATTGATAATCATCCCCAAGTTTCACCTTGTGAGGTGACTCATGCTCAGATATATTAACGAATGATTCTTTGTATCTATTCATATGTTTGGATGCCCCACTATCTATAAGCTAATCATTGCTTTCATGTCATATAGTGCACATGAGTGTTGAGATCAATACATACTCTTCATCACTTGAATAATCATTTTCTGCTTTGAGTGTCTTTATTGTTGATTCATCATTTTCAGTGATGTGAGCATGACATCTCTTCTTATTTGACTTCTTGTTGAATGAGCCTCTGTTTCTGGGATGATATTTGGAGTAACGCCCCTTCTTATCACAAGTGTAGCATCGAATGTTGGAAGGATCTCTTCTGAATTTATTTTGTCTTTTGTGATAATCATGGTCTTCCCTTTTATTGTGATGGCGATCCTCCTTCTTTTTGTGATGTCTTCAGGTGTGAACTGCGAGAGATTGATCTTCAGTTGCTCCCATATTTGCTTCTCTTGTTATGAGTCGAGCTTCTTCTTGTGTGCATTCTGCCTAGATTCTGTTGAAACTAATCAACCTTTTTCTGGCACATATTCTGTGAATGAATGAATCCCATGATTTAGGGAGAGCATTCAAGGTGGTCATAACAATATCTCCTTCTTCTACATTCTCTTCGGCTGCTTCAAGTTGTTCCTTGATTTGAGAAATCCTTGTGAAGTAGGATTGCATGAGCTCTAAGGTTTGTATCTTCACATTCTTCAACTAGTTTCTCAATGTCATCTTCTAGTTAATGTTCTTTTCTTCGAACTAATTTTCCAAAGCATTGAACACTTCCTTTGGTGTCTTCAATGATGACACATGAGGGATGAGAGGATCCTTAATAGAATCTGCAATGATTCTCTTGGCTTAAACATATTCTTCTTATGGATAGCCTTAGCATCATCTACCTATGGTTATGGAAATTCCTTACTGATATACTGATCCAAATCATTTTCTTCAAGGATTACGGAGATCATGTACTTCCATGCTCGGAAGTTGTCATCTCCCCCAAGCCTATCCTCAAGCTGGGTATGATGAATCATTTTGAAATGAGAACCTCAAATGGAAATAACATAGATTTAGATCTTACCAATTTGAGGTGTCCGACTTGGTTCTGGAGCTGGTTGACATATGGTTTGTTATAGAAACCCTAATTTCCAAACTTGGAGTTTTGGAATTCTCTCAGGATAGGAAGATGCACCTCCTTGAGGTGAGTTTCTTAGAAAGGTCCTTTTTTTAAAGTTGAGGTGGGAAGCCTCTGAAACTTTATGCACTAGTTCCTCCTAACACTAGTGTTTAGGTAAAAAATAAAACTTCTTCAAATTTGATTATGCCTCCACCAAAATATGCGCCCTTCCAGGGTGATTTATCCTCGCCCTCTTTTCTTGATGATCTCTGTAGAGAATACCTTGAACTACGAAGCCCTAGTTTATGCTGCTGCATAATGTCTTATTTCAGAGAGGATCTAATACCATGTTAGTTTTTCTAATCAATTCAAATTTATTACTGTATTTATCTGAAAGAATAACAACCACAACAAGATGCATAAGATAGTGCAGATACACAAGACACAAATATTTTCCTCGAGGAAACCATAAAGGAGAAAACCCCACAAACTTCCTCGAAATAGTTTTGTCACTAAGACAATATCACAAGAAGTAAGAACCCAAGTATAAGAAGTCTTCTGCATCTCTCTCTCCCTCCTCCTTGTTCTTCTCTCTCTCCTCGTACAAACTTGAGTGAGTGAGTGAGTGTATAAATGAGGGAGGGAACCTCCCTATTTATACCTATCAAGTGATTGACCTTACAACTTGACCATGCCGAATTATTACCGTAACATGGCCTACTTCTCCTAGGGGGACTTAAAAATACATTTCATTAAATTCATCGTAGGGACTATTACCCCAACTTACAATGAAGGGTTTACCTCAATTACCATAGACAATAATTGTCGAGTATGGTTTCCATTGATGTTAAAGGAATTCATTACAAAGGAAATGACATGACATGTATGATGACGTGACATGTGTGATGAGGTTGCAAATTCATATGATGATGTTCTAGTGCTCCCATGAAGTCATTTTTACAATTTGACACCATTTTGTAAATATATGGCAACTTGTTGAAACTCTGAAAATTGACTAAGTATAGGAAAATCAAAGTTCATTAATGACAAAGGAATAACAAAGGAAGTGATTGCATGGCATGTGGGATGTGCGATGAGGTTGCAAAGTCATGTGATGGTGTTCTAGTTCTCTCATGAAGTCATTGTTACAATTTGACACCATTCTGTAAAAGTATGGCAACTTGTTGAAACTCTGAAATTTTGACCAAGTATAAATTCTTCTTAATCTGCCTAAGGGGCCTATGTAAAATACATGCCATCTTCTTTGTTTGATGAATTAAATTATTATGAGGATATAGACATCTATATTGTTTTCTTGTTCATCTAAAGATATGTTTGGTTTGTCAGACAGACTTTGAAGGTGAAGTTATTAGTCTTCCAAAAGTACTTTCTGGAATGATTTGAACTGTTTCAGTTCTGGTAAATCTGCCTAAGTAGCATCAGTAAAATGCCCGACATATTTTGTAGGATACTGATAAAAATTATATGAGACCATAATGGTTTATCTTGTTGATGTGTGCATCTGACCATGGTATGAGATCCCCTGAAATGTGCTTGAAGAAAAAGTTAAAGGTGTGCCAAAATGAGGTTTCAAACTATTTTGGAAAAGTTGTTGAAAATTGACTAAGGTGTGCCAAAATGAGGTTTCAGACTGTTTTGGAAAAGTTGCTGAAAATTGACTAAGTAAGGTGTGCCAAAATGAGGTTTCAGACTGTTTTGGAAAAGTTGCTGAAAATTGACTAAGTATGGAAAAATCGATCTAAGTTTCCCTAGTAAAATGCCGACCATATTTTTTAGAAAACTGATAAAGCTAATAGGAGACCGTCAGAATGTATCTTGTTGATGTGTGCATATGAACGTGGTCTTATTTCTCCTAAAAGGTGCTTGAATAAAAAGTTATAGGTCTTCCAAAACAAGGTTTCATGTTTTTTTGCACCAGTTCATGAAAATGCACGTTTCCATAATGAAGAGATGCATTAGTGAAAAGGTTTTAATGAAGGGACACGATGATGAAAATACACAATGGTTCAAACACACGATGAAAGAAGTATTTAAATAGAATTTCGAAGTGGAAGAAAGATGTATTTACAATTCAGATCAATGTAACAACAAGAGAATACAAAGACCAATGAAGTGAAGAATAATCAGTAACAAAATTGAAGAAAAAAATCAAAGTAGGGAGGTAGGGTGGTGCTAGGGCAGGATGCAAGCCTGCAGGGAGGTTTTAGCCTCCTCCTAGTAGTGCCTGGAGTACAGGGGTGTTGTAGCATCCTTATATGTTGGTGTAGTTAGAAAAAACCAGGGTGTTGGTGCATCCTTTCTCTAGCAAATTTTTTTTTTTTTTAGATGGCATCATCTTATTAATGGCTTTGATTTTATGGTTTTCTCTTTGAGGTTTCCATGATAAAATTATGTGTCTTAAATGTTTGATTCATTGTTTATCTTATACTAATTGATTTACTAAAGTGAAAAAAGGAAATACTGATTCACCCCCCCTCTCAGTATTGTTGGATAAACCAACAATAATGACATCCCAAAATGAGGAAAACACATCTCCAATAAGGGTACAACAATATACAATAATAATACACATCAGAATATCTTTTGAAGTTACAAATACAACAACAATGAAAGCTACATAAGTATTTTACTAGTTTTTGTAAATCCCAACAAAAAAGGCTAACTATATAAATTTGAAAGGGTTTGGTATCTAACTATTCTCTTTTGAGATGTTAAGACCAATATTCACACAATATAAAGTATGAAGATTCACACAATGTAACTTATTTCTCATTAACATTCTATATAAAACATGAGTTTCCATTCACCTATATGTGTAAAAATTATAACTAGCATTTTCCCCTCATGTTGCAAAGGATGTCATAAAAAAATTTCATATATTAAAATATAATGTATGTATGGTAAAAGAATATTTTTTCATTTTGAAATAATTTTAGGTAACATATTTCGAAAAATCCTCACCCTTAAAATTGAAAATAATTAATACGTCCCTTAATAAATAAGAAAATAAAACAGAGGGAAATTATAGGCTAAGGGTTGGGTTACTTAAGAGGAGTTGACTAATCTCTAGACCATTTGCACTTTTTCCGGCAAGTTTGGTCGGAATCCGGAAACACGATTTGTTGTTGAAAATGAGAGTTCCAGTGTTAAAATTGCAATTTTTATTGCATAAATGGATTCAGCACCCTCGATTACCCTTGGGGCACCTGATTTATGCAATTCCAATCACTGAAAAGTACCCTTTGAACAATTTATGTTGGATTTTAGATGCAAATGGTTTAGAAATTAGCCAACTCCTACTTAAGAAGATATAACATCGATACACTTCCTAACAAAATGAAAATAAACTATTTGTATAAGTAAATTTTGGCCTCCTACACTCAATTTTTAGGATTTTAAAAATATTTGGTCAATTTAGAAAATGTCAAAACTTATAGCTAAAAATTTCATGATAATATTATTTATTCAAATATTTTAAAAAATTAAATAAAATAATAATAAAATTATAACCATGTGATAGTTGGTGTTATGATGTTATCTTGTACCTCCTTGGGGACCCATGTACTCTTCCTTCAAAAGGTATTTGATTTCCTCCACTTTGGTACATACTTATTGAACGTTTATTTCATATTAATAACGAGTGTATTACACTTTACGTATTAAGTATAGATTGGAAAATAATTATGTTATTGTTTAAATCTTTGTTTTATGAGTGCAATGCAGGTAATGCTTTAATTTTTTTGTTTTACAAAGATGACAAATTATTTTTTTTCATGACATTTTAGGAAATTTTTAGTGCATTGTTTTATTATGGAGCTCGTAAGAGTTTGTTTTTATTTTAGCATTGCTGATTTTCTTCTTTACGCTAGTTAAAACAAAAAGATATTTTTGATCTTATAGATTAGGGTTGATCACCTCCTTATTATATCTTAATTTTCTTGTATCCTCTAGTTTGTTATCGCACCACATTTTCTCCTTAAATTTAGATGTAATAATATATTTAATAGTATCACTATCCTACAGAGTGACTTCTTTCTTGACTCTATAATGATTTAGCCAACACTTAGCGTCTTTATACCAATATCGCTTAAGTCGTAGGTGGTTTTGAACAGATTATGAAGAAATCTTAGGAAGCCTCTTGTCTCCCATGTTATTTATCTTGTTTTTTTACATTAGGTACCTAGTCATAACTATGCTCTCAAATGGGGGAAGACCTGCTTCTATTAGGAGGATATGGTATAGTGTATTGCCTTTAATTTTGGGATTATATATGAAAAATAAAAAATTGATATATAAATTTAATACATAAATTATTGTATAAAGAAAAGATCTAATATTTATACAAAAATACAAATACTATAAATATGATATTTAAATAAAAATATTGTTATCTTTGATCAATCTTAAATTATAATAATACAAAAAAAACATTTAAGATGTTTAATCTATGGGTGATGATATTATGTATCATTTGGTGAGATAGGATGATTTTGTGTTTGAATGTTTCCATAATGTTCAATCTTTGTGTGTAAGCTTATGGATTTGCACTATGTAGAATATTAATAGTGATCACTACTAAATTTTTAAACAATGCAAATCCATAAACATTCACACACAAAAATAGGATGATTTTTTATATTCATTTTATAAATATTAGTGATTAAATAGATATACTTATTTGATTTTGATTGTGATATCATGTGTCATGTTGAGAAGTCTTGAAATATGTATTGTTATCGATATGTTTGGTCTTTTTTAATAGATGGATTGACGGTTCATATGTACTCATTCCTGTTAATAACAAGTTTTAGGTTTTTTCTACTTAAAAAAAATCAATTTATGCAATTTTATTTTGTTATTTTTTAATTAATATGTATAACTTAATTTATATATAGAAAATTAAAATATATTTTGTTTTATTTGTATTTGTATTAAAATTGTATTTTATTGTTTTGGTCTATAAAAAATAGTATTACAAAGTAAATTATTAATATTATTTTGTTATTTTTTATACTACAAAGTAAATTATTAATATTATTTTTTAATTAATTATATGTATAGAGTAATTTATATATAAAAAAATTAAAATCTATTTTGTATTATATATATTGCTTTGGCATATACAAATAATCATATTACCAACAAAAAATATTAATATTACTCATATTACAAACTAAATTATTAAGACTACCTTACAGTGAATTTAAAAACAAATAAATTTGAAAAAAAAATTAGAATGTAATAAAAAATTTAAAATCCTAAAAAAAATTATATCAAATATTATATAATTATATTTAAAAAATCAAATATAACTATATTTTAACTTCTGTCGAATATGGGTTCATGGTGTCCTTGATATACAACAATTGGTTGTTTGATGGGAGCGGAGATGGAGTTTTTTTTGTGAAAACCCTAACTAGGTTTTTATATTGGAGTCAAGCCGATGAGGCCTAGTACCAACCAAGACAAAAAAAAGTGGGAAGTTTTGTGTATTTTTCTTTACCTTTTGTTTTTTTCGGGGTAAAATGTCTACGAAAAAAAAGAAGCAACCCTATATTCCCTATACTAAGGAACTAGGGTTTAAATATTCTTTCACTTCTATTCCTCCTGCGGCTTCTACTTTGGTTTAACATGAGGAAACCTGGACACCATTCTCCTGACAGTTGGAAGTTCATATAGCTATGGAGAGGCATAGTAGTGAGAAAAGGGCCTTTCGTCATGAAACAAACTCTTTGCAGGCGAGGGTACTGTCAAGACAACTCACAGGAGTCTGAATGTTGCCAGTGATGGAATCCCGAAGTTAGATTGAATGATCTCATTGAAGGCACTACTGCCTCGACCGAGTGTTTAGGTCAGGCCGACGCTAAAATTGTTTCTGGTGTAAGGAAGAGCTTTTGTAACCCTAACCTGAGAGATTCTGAAAGCATAGAACAGATTAGGGATTGGGGACTTGAATGACATGTAGTGAGTTCATATTTTGTGGATGTCGATGGGGAAGGGTTTGTTAACCAATGTCCTTTGAATACCCTTCTTTATGTGAAGCAGAGTTTCTTTCCTCCACAAAAAGGTGGTTTTAGATAGCAGTGGACAGGAGAAATATTTGGAGTTTGATCGCGTTGAAGCTGGGACTGAGTTAGTGGAGGATTGTGGGGGGGGGGGGGGGGGTTTCTATTCCTAAAAACCCTTCTGGTGCTTTGGATTGAGTGAGGATAAAAATTAAAGAAGTCAAGGTTAAGAAGGATATTGAAATCCTTACTATTGGCAGATATTTTACATTGCAAAAGGTGGAAGGCTTATGTGAAAGGGCAAGGGTGGGTAAACTAGAGTACATGGAGATGATTGAATGGGTCTCTGCTACCTGGAAACTTATTTTTTATTATGCCCTACAGGTGTTATGGTTGCCCCATGGTTGGTTTTCTTTTATTTTCCTGGCTAAGGAACATGTTCATAGGGTACTTAATGAATATTGGATAATTAGGGATGGAACTTTGGTCCTTTGGAACTAGACAATTGATTTTAATCCCTTAACACAAAAGGTTCACAAGAGACATCTATGGTTAGTTTTTCGAGGTATGCCAATTCAATTTTGGACGGAGGAGTTTCTGATTAAAATAACAAACCATATGGGAAAATTTATAGCGGTTGATAAATCCGCTCTGTGGTCAGGAGATAAACAAATGTCCTTAGTGATGGTGGAGTTCGACATGTTGGAAGGGCTTCCATAATATTTATTGGTCAATTAGGGGGATATCTCCTTTGATCAGAGGTTGGATTACAGGGGTAGCCCCTTTCGCTGCCTAATTTGTCACAACACTGGACATGTTAAGAGAGATGGTCACTATTTGGGGAATTTTTTTTACTCTAGTAAGAATAAGAAGAGGAATCCTCATGTCATTGCTTGCACGGCTTCACTACGTGAACATTCTCTGAAGGAGGAAGACAACACTCCTAAAGGTATGTCGTTGTTCCCTTCTCCTTTTCCTTATGAATATTTGACCTCCAAAGAGATTCAATATATAAAATATGTTGAAAGGGATTGCTCTAGAAGATCGAGTATTTTGACAAATCCTAGTTTCCCTAGTTCTCCTAAGGTTTTGGACGAAAGGAATCCTTCTTCATTGGTTATGGAATCTGACTAGGTATCCCTTAGAACTATTTTAGGGGATTCTTCTAGTTTGGGTGATGGGATTAAATGTAGAATTCCTCACATTGTTGTTTCAAACCCTATCACTTGCATTGATAACCTTACTGTCGAAGGGTTGACTCATACTTTCTTTGATAAAGGTTTGTCAGGGGATGATTCCGAGGGTTCTGTAGCCGAGGTGTTGGTTATTGAACCGGTAAAAAACCCACTCAATACCTATGTTAATAAATCCATGGTTAATACATAATGTGTTCCTATCAATTCCATTAGATGTCAAAATGTGATGATTCGTAGAAAGAATAAGAAGAAGGAGCACAAAGAAAAAATGGTTGATGAAGAGGAAAATAATTTACTTCTGGAAGAATGATATATTCTGGTTTCAGATAGAATTCGTATGGCTGAGGAAGGTAATAGTTGTGTGGTTGGTTCTAGTAGGGCGTTTAGAGCACATAAGCTCATTGTAGAGGTTCTAGAATTATCTATATCTCTTTTAATGTTAGGGTTTTAGGGGGTGGACCCAAATTTCGTGCCCTAAAAAAATTCATCCTGAATAATAGAGCAGATGTTTATTTTTTTCAAGAATCTATGAACCTGGAAACAAAATCTTGTGAGATAATTTTGAAATTTTTAAAAGACTATGAATGTTGTGGTATTGATGCAGATGGACTATCTAGTGGGATGGTAGCTACTTGAAACCCTAATACTTGTTCCTTTAAACCTTTCCAGACCTCTGTTGGTATTTTGCTAGAAGGGAAAGTTCTGGGGGTTGAGAAACATTTGCGTTTACTAAATATTTATGCTCCCTATAAAGATAGAAAGCAGTTTGTGGACAAGATTGAAGTAAATGGACTATTAAGTATACAGAATATGATTATAGCTGGTGATCTAAACCCGACTTTACACTCATATGAAAATTGGGGAACTGTCTGTCATTCATATTCATTGACTAAATCTTTCTCAGATCTCTTCAAGAAGTATCAATTAGTTAATATTGTTCCGTCACAAATCACTCCTACTTGGAAAAGTATGCAGGTGGGTGTAGGAGTGAGTAAGAGATTTGGTCGATTCCTTATGAAGGAATCACTGGTGGATCTCTTTATAAGATATTCTTGGGTTCTTCACAACAACATATCTGATCACCTTCCTATTTCTTTACAAGTTGATGTTGATCCTTTGGATACTACTAGACATTTTAAATTCGATCACTCTTGGGTCAAAAATGAAGAATTTTGTCATATGATTAGGGATTTTTTGTTATGTTCTAAATGTCCAGAGGATCTGAATGTCATGGAACAATTAATGTTTGAATTGAAGACACTTGAAAACCAAGTTACTTTCTGGACTAAAAGGAAATCTATAGAAGATAGATCCTCTTTACAACAAATTGAAAATGATATTTCTGATCTTATTTTGTTAAAATTGATTGGATCTCTCTCAGTAGAAGACAAAGAAAAAATCTTAGAAATGGCCAGTAAACAGGATGTGATTCTTAAGAAGGATGAAGAGAAACTGAGGCTCAAGAGTAGAGCCATTTGGATCGAGGCAGGTGATAAGAATTCAATTTTTTTTCATAATTTGTCCTTTTACCATGGAAATTTAAATACGATCAGGGGATATGTGATGAAGAAGGTGTTAAATCATGCTCTCAAGATAAGATTAAAAATACTACATAATTACATTTCAAAGCTTTATTTAAGGATCAGAGGAAATATCTTATTGGTAATCAATTAAACATTCTTGAACTTTTTCCTTCTTTCTTTACTAAGGAAGAAGGTCTAGAAGTAGGTAAAGAAATTTCACTTGAGGAAATTCAGAAGGTATTATCCAAATTTGCCAAGACAAAAATCTCGGCTTTGATGGGTGGACTGTTGAGTTGTTTTTGGATTTCTTTGATATTACGGGTAAAGATTTGTTGTATGTTGCAGAGTTTTCCAAGAAAGAGTGTTATATGACAGGTTCCCTTAATGCTACTTTCATTACTCTGATTCCCAAGAAGGACTCTCCTGAGACTTTTTCTGATTTTAGACCTATTGCACTTTGCAATCTGGTCTACAAGACGGTGACAAATATCATTGCTAATGGACTGAAACCTAAACTTTCAAAATTTATTTCAAAACAACAATTTCGCTTTCTAACCAATAGGAAGATCTTAGATTCCATTGGTTATACTCATGAGTGTATCCATACTATCAAAACTAAGAACATTAGTTATGTTGTAATGAAACTGGACTTAATAAAGGTCTATGATAAAGATAATTGATATTTTCTTAGTTTGTCCCTTCTTCATATTGGTCTACCTGAACAAGTGATGAGATGGACATGGCATGTGTTTCTATTGCAAACTTTTATGTTTTAATTAATGTGTCTCCTACCTCTTTTTTCAAATTCTCAAGAGGACTTAGACAGGGTTGTCCCCTTTGTCTTTTATTATTCTTACTAATGATTGAAGGACTCAATAGATTTATATCCAAAGCTCATAATGAAGGTCTGATTTCAGGTATAAAATTTTTCAGATGAAGCAATTATTACACATTTGATTTTTGTATATAATGCAATTCTTGTTGGATTGGATAACATTAAGGAATGGAAGATTATGCGTTCTCTTTTGGATCTTTTCTGCAATGCTACAGGTATGGATGTCAACAGAGAAAATTCTTGTTCTTATAGCTACAAGGATCAACCACAGTTTTTAACAGAACTAAAGAATCTCTTTTAGTTTAAGCTTGATAAGTTGGAGAACAGTTTCAAATATTTAGGGTTCTATTTAAAACCAAACAGTTACAGGGTGAAAGATTGGTTGTAGTTATTAAAGAAAATTGAAAAAAGGATTACAAATTGGACCTATAGATTTCTCTCTTCAGGTGGCAGGCTTACTTTAATCAAAGCTACTCTGCAAGGTATCCCTTTCGACTGGTGCTCTTTTGGTTAAGTTACATGCTTCTATCATATATGCTATCAGAGCAAATATTTTTCATTTCTTATGGGCATGCGCTGGATCAGAAAGAAAATTTCATCTAGCTTCATGGGATATTTAGGCTACTCCAACGCACATGGGAGGTTAGGGTATTAAGAACTTGTCTTTATTTAATTAAGCCATCTGTTTAAAAACTTTGTGGAGATATCTTTTTTATCAAGGTTTGTGGAGTAAAGTGATGAAAAAAAAGTACTTGAAGAATAGTCCAGTTGGCACTTGGATTATATCTACAGCCTTTGATGTGAGTGGAGCCTCAGTGGTCTGGATTAGGTTCCTCAAAGTGATCCATTGGATGAAAAAATGTATTTACTAGGATATAGGAAATGGTAAAAATGTCATTACTGGAGTTGACCCTTTTATTGGAGATAAAGATAGTTCTTTCCTGCCTAAATAAATTATTGAACATCCTGGATATGAAGACCCTAGATATGCTGAAAAGACCAAAATGGTTTGTTTTAAAAGGGGGTTACTGGCTAAATGCCAAAGATCTCGGATTAACTGGTAAATGGGCAACTCAATGGGATTCATATATTGAAATTTTGAAAGAGGACGGGATTAGGCTTAAAACTAGAAATGACATTTTGGTTTGGCGAGAAAACAAAAAAATGGGACTATTACAACTAAGTTAGCTTATGATTACATAAGCAGAAATGGGAATAAGACTGAGCGAAGATGGTGGTATAAACACTTGTGGAAGTGGAATATACCACAAAAGTTGAAAGGTTTCTGATGGTTATCTCATAAAGAAAAAACGCTTACTTAGCACAATCTCATGAAGAGGGGTTGGCAGGGTCCTAGCTTCTGCCCTCTTTGTAGACAAGATGAAGAAACAAGTTTACATTTATTTATGAATTTCTACTTTTGCAAACTGTTTTGGTCTATTGCTAAGGATTTATTGGGATTCAGTTTGGATTGGGGTGCCAATAACTTGGAGATGTTTTTTTTTCTTTTCAGAATGGTTTCATAATACTGATTCCTTCAATCCGTTGCCAAGTTTTATCTCTTGGTCTCTCTAGATTTCGAGAAATAAAGCTATTTTAGGGACATTAGCCCCAATGCTTTTATGTGTGGGATCATGGGTATTAACCTTTTTAAAGATTTTGTGTTTTTTAACAATACAAGGAAGAAGGAATTAGAAAACAACAATTGTAACTGTTAGTAACTGCTTTATTATCCTAATTATTGGGCAATATTGGAAGAATTCACCTTGATTTCCTCCTTTGTTAAGGGAATTGGGAATAGTTTAATTGTTTCAATAAATGGGCTCAAAATAATTATCATAAGGGTTTATCATGGTCGATTTCTTCTATATGCCCCTCTTTTGATGCTTAATATTTAGGAGCATGCTCTCAATTATAGATGCTTAAACTTTAGGAATATGCTTGCAATTCCATTTTGATGGATCTCTTCCTAATATCTTCACTAGATAGTTTCTTCATTTAGCGAGTCAATGATGGTTGCATGCAGCTATTTTGTGGTTGCTAATAACTATTTAAACTTGAAGGTATTAGGGATTTGATAGATCAAATCATCATTAATGGTCATAACAAGGAACTAAATATAACATCAAGGGGGTTTTCTGAATTGAATATAATTTCTTTGAGATGTAGAGAAGGAATTTCTATCATGTCTTCTACACCATCCATTACAAAAATAACAAGTTCAAATGGAAAGTTCAAATGAGTGTTTTCCAATGTTTTGAATACCCTATTTCTTTGGGTTTTAGGGATTTAAGTTTGGATTTTATTACCAAGCCTTTGATAAATTTTACAGCAACATAAACTTATTTTTAAACATTAGTGTTAGTGTGAGGTTCACTATATTTTATTGTTTGAATTTAAATATATGGAACAAGCCATAGGATGGGGAGGGATTTAAATTAACATATCAATTTTCAATGGATAAAAAATGGGTTATGCAATTGAACTTGCTATATTTTGTGGCTTGAGGTAATGAATACAATGCCTATACTTTGTTAGATTCTCAACTTTCCATAGCTATTATGGATTTGGTGCAGCAAGATCTCAATTACAAGCAACTAAATAAGGGTGCTAATGAAAGTAAGTATTGATAAATAGTAAAAAAAATTAAGGATTGTTTCTTTGAGTTGGTTATGTTGAAACAGGATTTGATCTAGCAGGGGTAGTTTAAGACCCTCACTTATTATATACGACATGGGTTGGGATTTGTCTAAGTCAATGGAGTTTTTTTTACGTGTCCATTTCCAAACTATTTTTTGTGGGGTTAAATCGACATTTTTTTCGAAAAAAAGAGAATGGGTTTATCTATTCTTTTGATGAAAGGGGGATATTTTATCATTTAAAAATCATATTTTGGGTTATACTTTTATATGTTTTTTTGTTGTTGTTTTCATGTAGGATAACTTCAATTTAGCGCATCAATAAAGGGGAAAAGTAGGGTTTTATCCATGGAAAAAAAATGCTTTAATTTTGTTCAAAGAATTGAGATATATACATTTTTGTGGATGGGTTTCATTTCCAAATTAAGTTGGGATGGTGATGTTTTCATAACCAAGCTTCAAATTCAGCATATTAGTGACCCCCTCCCAATGCATTTTGGGTCAAGTGAAACATTCAGGTGAGTTTAGTAGAATAGAGAATGTCACTTGTGGCTTCTTAACCAAAAAATATTCTTTCAATGTTGTAATTTGGCTACAATTAATTTGAATTATTCTATGCTAGACAAGGGACATGCTTGTGGAATTCTTGTATTAGGATGCAATAAAATAATGCTTTTTTATTAGATACTATTTATTGAGTTGCTCCAAAATCCATGGTTTTGGTCTTTCACCAGGTTATTACTGAGTCTAAGTTCTACAACAATGGTACATCTATGGATTTGAGAAAATGCTTATGTCACTATAGGGATGGGTTTACCCCACTAAAAACCACTTACCATGGGAAATTGTTACTAGGATGCATCCAGGGGAATAGCAAATATTCATAAATATGGAAAATAAACTCTTGTTGAAGTCTTTGGCTCTCATTTTTTATACAAAACTAATATGGTTTCCAAACTATAATAGATCAACACTTTTTTTCCCAGAACAAAATGCTTCCTTTAAGAATAGTAAATGCATGTTAGGAATTTTATATAAAAAATAGACTAGAAACATACATCCACCACTATAAATAGTCAAAATTAGGTGGGTTTAGAAACCAAAATTATGCACTAGCCTAGTCAATGTCATTTAGGAAAAATAACAACAAAAAATTGCATACATAGTAGTTAATTGAGTCTAACAGCCCAAATCTTGAGAATAACTTGTAAATTTAATCAAAACCAAGAATAACATGTAACTCTAATAAATAAATAAATAAAAAATGTAACTCTTATCAAAGTTGGTGAGTAGACAAGGTTAGCTTGCATTTATATATGGCTTGATATATGGGCCAAGATATATTGAAAATAGTGATTTGGTTGTATTTTTAAGTGTAAACTAGTAACCTTAAAATTGCATAATAGTTGTAGGAAATAAGACCGATATGCTAAAGGAGAGAAAGTTGCATGAACATATCATAATTTGTTGTCTTTGTGAACTTCATTTGCTTGAAAGCTAGGTTCCACATGTTCTGTTGGTATTACAATTTTATCATCACGTGCTCAAAATCACTAGTTTTTTAATTCTTAAATGTTTGTGGTGACTTTGGTGCACTTTAGTGACAACAACTTATCACAAATAGAGTCTATGCTGCATTGAATTGGAGAGTGCTTGATGTTAAAAAATGACAGCAAAATAGAATATAAAATAATCTAATACTATGGAATGGGTGAGTAATGTTATTGTATCTCCATCAGTATTCCTCAAAGACATGCAATTATAATGCCTTCACTAGCCTTAACATTATTACAATTTTCAGAATTTATTTTGGTCAATCCTCATTTGAAAAATAGTTTTACTTTCAAATCCTAGCTAAAGTGAACAAATGATTTAATGTATGTTATTTTTTGTTCTTTCAGCTTGCAAAAACTTCGTAGCAAAAACTTCGAAGAGCCCTTAAATAGGATGGACAAAAAGGTCACAAATTTTTCGATTTATTCATGATTGTCATTGAGGATGAAGTGAATAAACACTAAAAAATTGGACATATAGTATTTGGTGAGATGTATTAATCTCACTGTATTGAAAATATTTTTTCCATTTTGTAATGTTTTCATATAGTAGATTTTTGTTTATTTATTTTGATTTTTTTAAAACAATTATTGATTTTTTTATTGGTTGACAGGGATGATGTCATTCTAGAAATTTGTTGCTCACCCCGGAGGAGTGGGTGATGTAAGGTTCTTGGCATTATTAATTAATTGCTATGTAAATTGCAGACGAAAAATTAGAAGGTTTCTAGGAAAGATTTTCAAGACCAACAAATATTTGACAGGTAACCTCATAGTTGATAGGAAAAGCCCATTAAATGGAGATCATCTTTGCAAAATCACCTCCCAATGATGAACTATGAACTGATGGTCTCCTGAGTGATTTTACGATCATGTCTGTCCAACCCATCATTTGAACAGTCTTTTCCTTAGCTTGAGCACTGCTTCCTTCAAGTTAATTTGGATCATAATAAGCATTAAATTTCATGAATTTACAAGATTTCAGAATTGAAAGAATGGAACTAGTATTTTTTCCTATCAACTTTTAGCGTTATGCCATATCTTTCATAACGCTAAGAAGCATATTGACCCCGCCATTTTGATCTCTGAGCAGAATCGTCCGTACCTATGTTAATATATATTTTATTTGATAACATAAACAAAACCTTATACTATGTTTTACAATTTCAAGAATGACTACTTGGTAGACATTGACTTAGTCACACCTATGTCAATGTTTCTTCATAAACAATGGAATATTTTCCCATAGACAATGGAATGATATATAATTATCCAAGTGAGATTATTTGAACTGTGGATAACAATGGAATATTTTCCCATAGACAAGGGAATGCTACATAAATACAGGGATGCAAGGCAGCAAGTCGCTGCCTTCAGCCTTTGCTTTTAAGTTGCCTCGTTGCCTTTGCTTCTAAGTTGCCACGTTGACTTGTCGTATTAGGTAGCCTAAGGTTGCATGCCAGATCCTCACGGAGCACATTGTAGAATGCACCCAACCTGCATACAACTGTATCATAACCTTAAGGAGAACGTTGTAGAATGGGCCAATCTCTTTTAGAGCAATATATTGTAAGAGAGCAAAAGATGAAAGTTTGGATACTGAAAATAACAAGGCCGATGAGAAATTCATAGTACTTTTTGAGCTATCATAACGTAAGATGACATGAACTTAGAGATCGGGGCTTAATTGCATTTATATCTTTCACCATCCAAACAACTCACTAGGGAATTGCAGCATCATCGTTTACCATAATACATAGTACTTTGTTGGACACTATAGAAAATCTGTTTATTAATCGGAATGCATAAAATCATCAGTGATTTATTTTCTCTGATTCTGGTTCAATTTCGATCATTCTCAGTAGCATGGGAGATGTTTTGTTATATTACGATACATAATCATCGATCGACAAGGTTTATTCTCCTAAACCTCTAGCGGCTATTAGCACCTTGCTTTCCTAGCGAACAAGTTTAGAGAAGCAGTATTTTAACCTATTTGGGGATGCCCAAGAATTACCTCGCCCTACGGATCTAGATCGATATTAATATGCGCTCACAGCAAAGGGAGCAAAGGCGGTTGGAGTTATAGTTTACCAAGACGATGCATATTAGATGTTGTTTTTTCTATATCAAAGCAGCATTTATTTGAGATCCTAGGACTCCTAACTCGAACTCGACCTCGACCATTGGGCTGGCACATTATCAGAATTGCGGGAATTTTCTTTGATTTTTTAGCCACCTTAGCTTTCTAATTTGGAGAACCAACACTCCGTGTCCTGAAGGGAAAGTACAATATTTTGAGAATTATCTGGATTTGAGGAATAACATAAAACCATTGGGGTTCATCCTATTATAGAATCAGTGCACACACTTCGAGTTTGTTACCTTATTACCTCTTGTTAATTGAGAAAAAAAAAATATACATAAAAAAGGATTGGATTTGATGATGGCATGAGATGGCACCTCTTATAGCCTATAAATCGTTGGATAGATAGACCCCACAGGTGAGGCGCATTCTATTTATCCATAGACGCGTGGGTCACCCAGGCAACAGTGTGAGGTTTGAGGTGTGAAGGATCTTTATGCATGGAAAAACGTTGCAAAAGAGCAGTTGACACATGAACGTCATGCAAGACATTTTGCCACATGTACCTCATGCAATTTGCTTCTCTGGTGACCTTATTCTCAGTTCGGAGAGATTCAACAATTCATCTATATAATAATATGGTTAATTACTATTTTTGGAGCTCTGAAACATGGATAAAGTAATGACACCTATGCAATAATAGATACCAATAGATCCCATAGTTGATAGAATTAAAACATGCAACTCAGAGTTAAAACTTGTACAATTAATAATAAGTAAAAGCGGCTGACCTCTGGAAGAAAATAACATATTTTATGCACCACAAATGCATTATCAATCAATTTTCACAGAAAATGGAAAAATGATGGGAACCACATATACATTATCATGATCCCTCTGCAACCAGGGGATCTTAAATAGGTTATGGAATTGGACTCGCAGCACAGTAAAAAATTTCAAATGCTATCGACAAAAGGTTATTTGGTTATTTTATGTTTTTAAAGTTTCTGCTTTGGGAACCTGGTCATCCAAGAGGGAATATTTTTCTTTGTTTTCTGCAAACATGTATGTCATGCTCTCTGTTTTGTGAGTCATATATTTGAACTACATCTGTACACAGACTGAACTAGCAGTATATCATTCATAGCAGTAGGTGGTTTAAATTTATATTTTGATATCTTCGCCATAGCCTAGAATTATCTGAGTCTTGTGCCAGATTAGTTGATCCCTTTTTAGCTTTGATGCACTTAAGAAGATGAGGTTGCAGATACTAAAGGAACTTATTGATGTATTACCGTTTGTTGGTTTTAAAGGTAGTATGTTTACTGCCTTTTGTTTACAGTGGCCACTCCCCATCCATTAATTTCCACCTTCTCAAACTACAACTATCGTGAATAAAAAATCTTTTTATAGCTTTTGTAAAGCCATAAATTTACCCTTAACCTAAAGGTTGTACAGGGCCAAAATAATAGTTACAAATGGTAGTCACTGCTTCCGCTCTCAAAATTAAAGGCGGGTCCAACAATTTTTTTTTATTATCCTAAATTCCAACGTTCAGGTTATCTCATCAGTATTTACATTTGTGGCATCCAGAGGACTTGAAATATTCTTAAATCTACTTACTGCAAATGTAACCCAAGAATGTCCAAAAGCTCGACCCATCTTTCCCAAGTACCTCTTTTCCATGATCATACATATAACATGTGTAAAAGATTTTCTAAACCATTTTGCAACCAGTCAATAGAAAATTCCTGTAGGCAAATTTATAAAATTCAATGTATCCAAAATCAACCGGTGAACCATTTGAAATGCTCTCTCTTATTGTAATGTGGTGATGATTTTAATTTGTAATGTACTGCAAGAAATGGAAATAATAAATGTCATGGCTATCAAATTCGTACAGAATTTATATTTGGGGAACAAAATATGAGTGATCAGAAAATGGAAAGAACAGAAGGACGCTGACTTTGAGCAATGTTTATGAAATTTTAAAATCTAATTGCAGAGGACTACATATATTTAATAGGCAGAAAATATCGCCTGGTAACTGAAGTTCTGAAATTGTGAAACAGGAAGCATGGACGATCTTTAATTTGTTAGATCCTTTGTAATATTTCAACAGCATGCATGATTAAGCATAACAGTTGTGGTCGGATTCAATATTATATTATGTGGATAACATTAAAGCAATTTTCTAACTCCTTCCTGAAACTTCATATACTGTTGCATTTCCTTCGAGGTAGTGCATAAATATGGCCCTTCGTTCTATTGTGTGAAGCGGACTGTTTTGGAATATATCAAAATATTGATTTTGTACCATGCCTTTGTAACTTTGTCACATAGATTTTGCAAAAGATAGTTCATTTTGCTTGATATGGATTGAAACTGTACGAGTATTGAGTTTTGTAACCTGAGAAAAGATGATCATATTCATGGCCGAAAATAAGTCTTCTGTTATTTGGCTCTTGAAATGTTATCAATTAAAAAATTGCAGTTTGAGGATCATTTTAAATTCAGTAGACATTGATTGTCATACAGCCAAGATTTAGTTTGATAAATCGATAATTCTTTCCACGGTCTGCTTTTGTAGTTTGAGGATCATTTTAAATTCAGTAGACATTGACTGTCATACTACCAACATTCAGTATGATAAATTGATAATCCTAATTGCATGCTTATGTCAGTGCTGAATAAGGATGAAAGAAACAGGAAGGCTAATTAGTTGCTCCCTTCATCTAAAGTCTCTTATGCTTGTCTAAAACCTTTACTAAAACACAGATATCTTGAGTTAGACAATGATCTCATAATAGTGGGATACTAGCCATGGTTATATGCACTTCTCTTTGACTTAAAAGTTGCCACTGTACGATACTATAGGATATGATGCTACGCTTAAAATTTTGTAGGGGAGTCAATAGACGTGGTGCGTGTGTCTTTGTTTGACAGAGTGTGTCCCCTAGCAGCATTGATATGCTAGGATCTGGAGGACCTTGCCAGTAAATATACTTTTAAATTACCATGCCTGCATTTTAGAAGAATTAAAGCAATTCTGAAAATTATAATAGAATCTCAATCTAAGGGAAAAACACAGTATTTAATTGTATGAGATGCTTATTTGGATTACCCAAACCCCATTAACCCAAGCCACTGTGAATTTATATATACAGCTACCCACCCATTGCGTTTGCATTTCGATTTGTCATCTTACTAAATTAGATGTACCTTGATCTTTATTTGTTTCTGATAGTGAATTTAAGTAGACAACTACTCACCCCTTCTATTTGGGTTTTATGTTTATCCTCCACAAATGTTTGACTTTGCAGACAAATACATGGAAGGTCACAGTGATAACCTCAAGGAGTTTGGCCATTTTACTACAACTTTGACAGATACCAAATAAGTTTTTTCTTCTCTTCATATAGTTTACACGTAAATGTTCCGTCAAAAGGGCAAAGCTAATTGTATAGTTTCTCGTAATAGAGATTCAAAGTACAAGTCTCCATAATAAATATCAATAGCAAGTCGGAAGTAGAGGCAGTCATATAAGTATCAATATAAATGGTTTCTGTAGCGACAGGTCTAGGACTAGCAGTAGTAGAAGTACAGCATCAGCAGCATTACCTATGCTTACAGATACACATAAAGACCCATAACAACTACCAATAGCAAAGTGAGCAATGGGAGCAACATTATTTTTGATTGATTTGGATGGCTGTTGGTTTCCCCACCTTTCAATATCGGGGTATAAAGAAGTGGTTGCCCCAACAGTATCTAGTTTATTACGTGATATGGCTCAATCCATGACGGATGGTTCCGGTTGATTTCAAAACCTTTGGCAACCGTGCATTTAAATGAGAAACTAAGTTGGTTTTTACAGGGTCAGATATAATCTATCTGGGTTCAAGAAGTATCATTTGGGATTGCTTAAACTCAATTCATTTGTCTAATACCCGAGCATCCAAGAACTAAAAGGCTATAAGCAATAACTCAAAATGTGACTGTAAGCAGGACAAAGAAAGAGAGAGTTCATACTGGTCCATACTTCTGTTTCCTGATCTGGAAGAATATCCTAGTAGAATGAAGGTTGTCATCGAAATTGGTAAAGCACAACAAGTAGCTCAAGTAGCTCTAGGCCTTATCAAATTTCCGGTTTCCGGACGATTACAAGGTCATCAAGACACTTCAGTTCAAAGTAAAGACCAGATTCTTTCTCCAACATGGTGCAGAGACCTGACAATTATAAGCACAACACATTCCCAAAAACTATTGAAAAAGAATAATTGAAAATAGGTCAGCACAAAACTCCACCACCTTCCGGATTCACATCGATTGGGAAAGAACCTTAGAAGACGTTTCAACCACATTGAGTGCAAGTTTCTGCTAGAACGAACAAGAACCTGATCGAACAAGGACCTGATCGTGGCCATTGTAGCCTCCTCTAGAATCTTTGCTAGTTAATCGAGGGTACTAGGCCCTCCTTGAGAGAACGAAGAAGAACCTAATCGAACAAGGACCTGATCATCTTTGCTAGTTAATCGAGGGTACTAGGCCCTCCTTGAGAGAACGAAGAAGAACCTGATCGAACAAGGACCTAATCGTGGCCATGGTAGCCTCGTCACATCAAGTATAGAGTGATGGTGCATATAAGGTCTTTTCAAAACCGTACGGGAAGAGGGAGGGACTTGGCCTATCAATCTTGTGCCAAATGGTGGCCTGTCAATCTTGTACCAAATGGAGATACAAACACATGGTACCAATGACCAAGACATGTGCACTGCATGCACCGCAAACAAGCTATGAAGTGTGAGAGGAAAGCCATATACCTGAACTACATTTTATAAACATGAAATGCTAGCATTAGTCTCGTCTGGATTTAGTTATACTGTGTAATACAACCAATGCCTAACAAAACTATAGCAAAACAATGACCTTGCCTCGGTATGAGGCTAAATAAGAGGTCTAAATTGTTCATTCGTAGAAAAAATTAGCATTCATTATCTGATTGGTTGACAAAAACACTGGACAATAAAACTTACGATTAAATGTTTTGAATTTTGTGTCGTTTAATGGAAAATGACGACAAACCGATTACTATAGCCCCTGCTAACCCGGGGCAGGGACTAATAAGTGATATTATTTGAGTCATGGATAATATATATATTAAAAATATAGTGGCTTTCTCGCTAAACCAATACCACTTGTTTAAATAAAAGGATGCAAATCAACCAATATTTAACCATGTATCCCACATGGATCTAGGATTTAGTTGAACACTCGATAAATGTGAATACTATGATATATATATTTTATACAATACTGTAATAATAATAAATTCAAGGTTTATAGAGTTAATATTGACTCAAAGGAGATGGGGTTAAGGTCTTTGATTTGTTAAGTATGAAGATGGATTGATATGATTATTTTCTAGATTGTTCAAAAGTTTTATTGGAAGAAAGATAAATCTTTGTATTGACGTTAAGTTTTAGTTTTGTATTTCCTAGAAAATTTGATATTATAGTTTTGGAGGAAACAACTTTGGCACAATGTTTTTTTATATGTTTGGCAAGTTCTCTTGGTATAGATGTGACCAAAGAAAATCTATCAGGCCTGGTTGATCAATTGCATAAGAAGGTATGCATCTATTGGATGGGATGGGCCTAGGTCATTTCCCACCTTTATGCCTTAGCCATTTGAGAGGTACCACATTGAACCTCAAAAGTTGCCACTTCAATTACTAATCCAACTTGTCTAATGATTTCAATATTTTGTTGCCAAAGGATTCAATTGGGGTTTATTTGTTGGTGTTGGAGGGGTCAATTAGTGAAATAAATATAGTTTCGATGGGGCTTACTTTTAATGATTCAATGTTGAAGATTGAGATATATATGAGGGTAAAAAAATTAGTTCCTATTCTTCAGGCATTGGAGAAGGTTAGTGACAAAAACAAAATTCTTCCCTTCACAAATATTAATTCCTCAACCATTTTTTATGAAAAGACTAGGAATGAGTCCTGACAAGAACAACGACCTTGTGCAAAGAACTCTTTGTAGTTTGCATTATTGTTCTTTCATTTTTTTTTGTTAACATTGTCAAGATCAATTAATCTGCATCATCAACCATCACACAATGAAAGGTCGTTGAGTGAACATCTTCCCCTTAGCTTAATTTCTCCATGTCCATCATCGAAGTCCTTGACAATGATGTTATGTCTCAAAATTTCAAAACAAATCCTTAACAATGGTCGGTGCAAACATTGCCACCTCGTGGCTCTCGTTGGATGACGCTATCAAGTATTTACATTTTCTACCTACAAATAACTACATTCTTTTATTTTAAAATGAAATAATTTGATATTAAAACATTTTCAAGTGAAACATAACATCGCATATGTAACTTTAATGAAAAAATTGAAAAGGTTAAAATAGAGTGTGATGAATAGATGCCATATATATAATTTTAAAAATATTTTCTCGTTCAAATTTAGAATGAATTAAAGTATTTTGAAAATATTTGTAAGTAAAATTTGCAAAATGTACTTTTTAGTAACAAGTAATAATCTATATAAATGCTAATAGATTATTACTTTGTTACATTTCCTTTCATGTACCCAATGACCTCAGAGTTCCCTTGGGGCCACAGGGTACTCATTCTGCTCACTGAATTTGCTTTTGACATGCAATTTTATTTTTCTATATTTGATTTTAAATTAAACATTTACAACAGAAATAATTATGTGTATAATCACATATTATATATATATAGATAGATAGATAGATAGATAGATATTTCTACAAGAGTGCATTTACTATTGTTGTTAATTCGGTTCACTTAAATCATACGATAGTATTAATTAATACAAATGCAAATAAATAGCCATATCATTTATACACAAATGGAGACTTATATGTGAATACAACAAACTAACTCCAGAGTGTTGAAATATTGTAACTTCAAAGGATATTCTAAATGTATTTTACTGATGTAACCCATGGGAGATGTTATTATTCCTTTGTTGCGGTGTTACTATTGTAATTGGTCATCATAGAGTCATGAGGTAAAGCCTTCATTGTAACTCAGGTCATTAGTACCCTAATGAATAATGTAAAATATTGTTTTGAGTCTTCCTAGGTGAAGTCATCCCAGTCAGTTAAGTGGGGTCGACTTGTCTAGGGTAAAAGCCAGTTGACACATTGTGTATGAATAGAGGAGTTGCGTTCCTCATTACAACACAGGCTCACTCACTTGTGTAGCACATAGGGGAGAGAGAGAGAGAGAGAGAGAGAGAGAGAGAGAGAGCATCAAAGAGGAGAATACCTATTTCGGGGTTATATCTTATACTTCTTATACATAGGAAGTTTTGTTGGGTTTTCTTCCCCTTTAGGGTTTCCAAGGATAAATATTGTGTCTATCTTGTGATTGTGTTTCTTTCAGTGATTTTGCATATGCTACTATTGTGAATTCGGATTGAACACTAATGATATCTAGTCTAGCATATGAAATCTTAACATGGTATCAGAGCTAGCCTAAATAGAATAGCTTTCACAAGGTGAAACTCTCTCTCCTCCCTCTCAGGAAGAAATTGGGGTTTTTGCAAAGTTTGGAATTTGGAATATTTGCTTACATAGAAATTTGCGCCTCCCTAGAGCACATCTATTGAACCCAAGATTGAATTTTTTGGGCGGTTGAATCTCCAAGAAATCCAAACCCTAGTTTGGCTCTAAACCAGAAAACTACAGAAAATTGGAACCATAAATTCTGCAGAAGCTGCAACCTTGCAAGCAAGTTTTTAATGGTGAAGATTTGGGATCTCTAGAAACCAAGTGGACCAACCAACTCACCTCAGTCAAGTACGTATCCTAGTAAGGTTAGTTTTTCATTTTGAGAAATTTGAATTTTTAGTGACCTCCTAGATAGGATGGCCCCAAGCACTAAGCTTGAGGATAAACTGGAAGGCATAGAAAACTTCCTAGCATGGAAGTATATGATTGGTCTCATTCTCAGAGAGAACGGTCTCGAGAAGTACATGAAGGATGAAGTTGCAGAACCTAAATAAGATGAAGCTAAGGAGAAGTATGAATAAGACCTATTCAAGGAAATGAGGATCATTGTTGATTCTATTAAAGATCACTTGATCCCTCAAGTTTCATCTAAGAAGACACCAAATCATATGCATGATGCACTTTCCTGAATGTATGAGGGAAGGAACATCAATAGAAATATGAATTTGAGAGCACAACTGAAGGGCACCAAGATGAGCAAAGGAGAATCAATTTAGGATTACTTCACAAGTGTATCCCAGTTTAGGTAACAACTAAGTGCTATTGGAGACACTCTTGATGAGGTTGAACTAGTTCTGACTACTCTCAATGGTCTCACTAGGCCTTGGGACTCATTCATACAGACTCTATGTGCCAGAAAAGAAAGTATGAAGTTTGACATAGTATGGGAAGATTGCATTCAAGAAGATGCTAGAGTAGCTAACAGAGAATCTCTACTCAGAGAAGATGACCAAGCTCTAGCAATCCATATGAAAGGAAGCCTAACAATCAAACTTCAAGAAAGGTAACCATAAACCTTCCAAGAAAAAGTTTCAAAAGAAAAAGAAGGATTACTCAAAGTTTCAAAGCTACAATTGTCATAAGATAGGACACCTATCTAGAGAGTGTCCATCACCAAAGAAGAAGAACAACAACAAGATACATCATGCTCATCTATCTAAAGATGAGGATGATGAAGAAAGACCTCGAAAGAGACTAACAAAAGAAGAATATGTATTATTCTCTGCACTATTTGGGTCTGTAACACCTAGAGAAGATACATGGCTTATTGATAGTGGTGCTTCAAAGCACATGATAGGGAAGAAGCAAACTATGCCAAGACTTGAAGAAAAGAACTCTCCTCATAAGGTATCATTGAGAGAGGACTATCAATATCCCATCAAAGGTATGGGTGAATCAAGCTACAAGCTTGAATCTGGGACTTCCATGAAGATAATAATTAGGATTTGTCATTATCTTGTTTTTTTATAATTTTTTGTAGTTAGATGTGAGGCCCAAGATTCTCCTACCCATTATATAATTGTAGGTGGTTATTGTTATTAATAATTAGATCTTATGAGAAACTTAAATCTTTTGTTTAAAGAGCATTAATGAATCCAAGTGGTATTTGTAATTTTACCTCTAAGAAACAAATTAGAAATTGTTTTATAATTCCACAACCAAGGGTAGGAGGTTTGGACTAAAAAAACCATCAACATATCAGGAAAATATTACGGGTAAGAGAGGAGACATAAGATGTTGCATGTTCAAAACTTGAATATTACATAACCTTTTATATTATTATTTTAATTAAATATGGCATTGCAATGTTTTGTAATGGAATTAGTGACTATTTTTGTATTATTAATCTTTGTCTAAAAATTATGTTTTAAAACCACTCTAAATATTTCTAATTTTAATAATTTAATACCATGTTACTATGTTAATTTATGTATTACTATGACTATATAACAATAATATCAAGAATTTAATGAATCATTGTCAAACATCCTAATGATAAACAAATATTCTATCGATAAGGTTATAATATAAAGAAAACAATATATCCGTCTAAAACTAGCAATAACCTTTAAAGAGCAAAGCCATGCCAATAAAATGAGTGTTGTAAGAATATCCTCAAAACATTTTTACAAGAACATACCGGGAATATCAGAATTAAGATTTATATCACTTTCAAAATAAACATTGTCCATAAAAAATTACTAATAAGAAAACTAAGTACTATATACAAAACGAAAACATGGTGTAAAGCATTTAACTAACTATATATAAATGAAATGATAATATTTAAAATAAAAAATATAGGATGGGAATGACAACATTCTTTATTTTTCAAACAAGTTCATTTTCAAGAGAAAGTAGGTAACAAATGTGAAATTATTGTAAGGGATTCATAATAGCTTCTCTTGTAGGACTGGCTGGGTTTGCGGTTCTGTAACTTGGCAAGTGTGTTGATTAAAGTTGGATTGTTGTGCGCATTGAACAGTTCTGCATTTTATCGTGCATGGCATGGTTCTTAAATTGTGGTCCTAGTGTGATTATTGGACATAATGTACTGGTGTATCATAATCAGTTACTTGTATTACTATAAGTATGGGCACCACCAAGCCGTTAACCATTAGTAAGTATGGAGTTACTGTGTTCGTGATTACAATACTCTTTCTCGTATTAAAACACATTGTTCTAAGATTAGGCAAGCTCATACCCTTTACAATAAACTCTAATGAAGGTTTATTATGGCTTGTACACAATCACACTGTAAGCATAACCTGGAAGCATGTACTTAATAAACATAAACACTAAGCAAGTAAGGTAAATCCATTGCATTTATACGCATAACCTATTTTGAATCTACAAGGTAAGCTATTCATATAATATGATGAACATGTAAACAACTATGAAACGGATATTCCATAATAAATAAATTACTTGTAACACTATTTTTGAGTGAATCACAAGCTCATATTTAAACACGATCACTTTTATGTATAGTGTTCCTATAATTAGTGACAATCTAACTCGTGTTTATTTGACAAAAATGGGATCCCTTCTTGTTGATGTCACAACTATATAATGTGTGTTCCTGTACTATAACGTTTCCTGGGCTTCAGTGAATCACAACATGATCTACGAGGGTTAGGAATGGGACATTGTCATGTATGTGATCAGTCGTGGGTTGCTGGTTCAGAGTTGGGTGACTGCCGTGTATCCGATGTTGACATTTTGGAATGGCAGATTCATTGATTTTGCTGTGGGTTTCTTGAGATTTCCTGTGTGTTTTCTTGTTTGGAAACTATCTGATCGTGTCTTCACGTGAGATGGTTCTTCTCGCCATTGGCATATTTGGAGAGTTGTTTTTTGGAAGTTTCGGTTGGATATTCTGTAGGGTTCGAAAGCGCGTGCTTTGGAGGTTAGGGATGGGTGGTGTCATATATGTAATCAATGGTGGGGGTCTCTGTCAAATATAGGAATCTTTAAGGCACCCTTTGCAAGTTTCTAGCTATGTGTTTGTTGCTATGTTCGAATACGCTTCCCGTATGACTTTCGTGTTGGTTCTGGTGTTCTCTGCCATGTTCTGATTTGCGTGGAGATGAGTCGAAGCAACACAATATGGTTGTGGTTGGTCCATGCTTTGGTTGTCCCAGTTTTCAATTTTTGCTTCTTTCCTATCTGCAATTGCGATAGAAATCCTCTAGCTCCTACTATGGTGTGGTCGTAGTCGTAGTTGAGAGGTTATGTATAAAAATACCTAGTTGTTTACTTATCTTTCCAACTCGGATTCAACAAGTTTATAGCTGCAATGATGTTGTTGATAAAATAAAATAAAATCTATATAAATGAATGTTGAAATCTTCTTGCCAGTTAAGTGATTGGTTTAAAAATCTCATTACTCCAAAATTGCTAGTTTGCTATCAAGTTAAGTTGCAACAGCATGTGGAAATGTCAAGGACATTGCCACCACCGCGTAGGTCTTGTTACTATGTATGAATTTAATTACTATGTATGAATGGGATCACAACTTTTCATGTACATTATTGACCAACATGAGAACATTTTTGTCTTATCGTCAACTTTCCTTCATTGAAGAAATATGTAATTTATTCACTAGCTTGTGCCATAATAGAAAAAATTAACGTAAGGAATATACTCTATTTTGTCTCAATTTTAATAAATATTCATTTTACAAAAATCTTGGATACTCATAAAGAAAAGAAGAAATCATTGAAATTATTGCTAATAAACCTTGTATACAACCATGGACAATTTTAGGAGCCCTTAAAAACCAATGATTCATTAATTTCATCATATTGGTAATAACTTGAGGCAGTAAAATGATTTTTTCAGTTAACAAGTATTTTGTCTCAGGGGTCTAAACTATTTATTTTAAAAAGGTCTTGCACACTCATAAAGGAGAGAAGAAATCATTGAAACTATTGGTATTAAATTTTGTATACAACAAGGGATGATTTTAAGAGATTTAAAAATCAAGGATTTATTAATTTCATCATATCGATAATAACTGGTAATAACTTGACGTAGTAAAATGATTTTTTTAGTTGACCAGTTAGATAGCCTTCATATATTTATATTCTTAGAAAACTACAATAACAAACAAGTCTTCCTTTTTAACTACATTTGGGTATATATTCACTAATTAGTATATAATATAAAACCACGGTGTCTTATTTCTACATGGAAAATATCTATTGTGGATAACACCTCCAAACCATATAAGAGAGATGAGCTACACAATAACTCCTTGAAGAGAGAACCTCTTCCAAATACCCCAATGCATTCATATATTGAAATCACATGTTCCATCAATAATGACTAAATGATTTATATATATTCATATTCACTCATTGGATGTGGACCCTTGATTAGTATGTGGTTAAATGCACATGCCATGAAGTGAATATATATATATTCTAGAGAAAAAAATCATTTATTCATTGAAAAACATGGACTGATCTTAAGAGCTTACATCACTGCACCTGAGTGCTCATTAAGTTCAATGCATCAAAGCATATTTGTGCATTAGCTTGAGCATTTCTCTATACAAAAAAAAACAAAATCTCTCAAGGATTTGATTCTCAAATCTTCAGTCTTCACATTGTTAGGAAAAAGTGTATTTTTGTCTTCAACTCAAAACCGGTCCTTCATCCTCTCCGTGTCTCGATTCAGTGCATGAACTGTCTTCCACCAGTTGCATGACCACTGTTGAGCCTATGTCTTTTGTTCCTATTTTAAATTGGAGAGTAAAACTGAGTGATTGTAGGCCTAGTTGCAATCTCTCCTTCTATTATTCCTGGTTGAATTACTAGTGCTCGCTTGGAGAGGGTATCTGCCTCCATGTTGTATTCCCTGTAGATGTGATTAAAGTTGACTGCATCAAAGTTTGGTTGAAGAGCTCTTATTTCTTTCAAGAGATTTTGCAGATGAGGAGCTATGATGTTTTTTTTTCTTGTTTCCCAGTCTATTACTATTTTTGAATCCCCATAGATATGCAATCTCTTGAGTTGTTTGTCATTGGCTATCTTCATTGTGGACCATAATGCATAGAGTTCATCTTTGTTGTTTGTTGATCTTCCTAGTCCCAACTTAAAGGAGATTCTATTGGTTTCATCCAGATAGATAATTCCCCTTGCTCCTCCTATGGGAGGGTCACCTTGAATAGCCCCATCGAAGAAATCCCAAGGGCAGCTCGTATCAAGTTCTGGGGTGTTGACCATTATCTTTTTTCCTTTCTTGGGTGAGGACTAGTACTCGTGATCCTTCTGCACCAACATGTTTTTTGTGATGTCAATGGGAGTCCATAGATCTTTAAATATGGCTCTATTTCGAGCTTCCCATATGGTGCAAATGAAAAGAACAAGATAAGCAGTATGATTACATACCGCTTCATTGCTCCACCATTCCTGAGCTTTATGTTCCCAGCTTCCTACTGTATTGTCCATCCTTACTTGGGTAATAGCCTTTGCTGCATTGTTCCAGGCCTGTCCTACATATGTACATGAGCCAAAAAGGTGAGAAGTAAATTCTTCTCCTGATTTACATAGTGAACAAATACTGGGCCCTTTGAATCCTCTTTTCCTTAAGTTTTCCCAAGTAAGTAACTTGTTGTTTATTTCCAGCTAGAAGGTGAGTTTGGATTTCAATGGGATATTTATTTCCCACAACAACCCCCACCACCAAGATTTGTGACCTTCAAAATGCTCTAATATTGTTATTTCATACCCTTGTTTTGTTGTATAATCACCATTCGTAGAGTTCCTAGTCCAAATCAATTTGTCTTGATCCTCCTCATCAAGGTTGATAAAGTTTGTTTTTAGCAGGTGACCATAATTATCCCATCTCTCTATTTCATCACCCACCAAGCCCATCTCTTCAGCGGTTTTCCATCTCTGATGTGGAGACTGGAGGTCCACTGAGGCATATGCTAGCTTGAAACATCTTTGTTCTCTCATATTATTTATGATGGAAGGAAGAAGTTTATACTCTTCCCATGCACCTTCACAGGGGTCTTCTCCAATCCTAACACTCTTCCCATTACCTATTTCCTAGGATGTCCAGTTTCCAATGACAGGGTAAGCCAACACTAAAGCCTTCTGTTGCTGCCTTTCACACACCTGGGGGGGACATGGCAGAAATCTTCAAGCCACTCGGTGTGTCCTTGGGGGCAAGTCTCGAGTCTAGGCTGTCACCTTGTTCTTGAATCCTCCATTTAGGCTCAACTCCTAACAAAGCCAAGGGGGGTAGACCCTATTAAGTTACTAAGGCTAACTACTAGAGTATGATGGTATTAAATTGAATAAGTTTCTTAGGAGTTTGAAATTAACAATTGAGAACCATAGATAACAAGATGAAAAATAAACACGAGTAAGCACAATGCTGACACACAATATATCTATCAAAAGAAGTAAACAAATAACCAGTTCCTTAAAATGGAGTCGCAAAATGATTAAATGTGCTTGCATGTGCTTGGAGTGAATGTTTTGCAATTGTTTCTTGGTACGTTTTAAGTTAATGTGAAAAATGAGTGGATTAATTTAGGTGAGGGGGGACTCCAGATATACCCGAGGGGTACTTGGAGTATGTCCAAAAATAAAACCTTCACGGCTACCCACAAGGTGTTTGTGGGTTGGATGAAGTCTCAGAGACTGTGTTCATAATACACCTGTTAGGGTGTAACAGAGATTGTTGCCTCGAGGTCACTTTCTAGTTGTTCCCACTCCTTTGGGTATTTTTCCACCGCTTACGGTTTGTTTGAGGCGTTGGATTTTTTTTCTGATGGTGTTTAATTAGGGAAAGTGAAACCTAATTAATCTAGTCACTCACGTTTCTTTTGATGCAACTTAACTGATCGGATGAACCGCAACCAAAATGTAGAGCATACACACTAGAGTCTTTGTAATTTTTAGTAAATTTTAATCGATGTGTCTTTATTGGAAAGAAAACCCTCCAGGAACCTCTTTCGGTGTAAGTGGACCTCAATTGAGGAATCAAGGAGGGGGTTGATTTTAATTGACTGCTTGCAAGAATTAATACTGATTAATGAAGCAACAAAAATAAAACAAACCACAGGTTCTCTAATTAAATCTACCACGATCCTCTCTCACCTTTAGGTTCAATCGGGATTCGTGGGGTAAGTGTTGGAGGAGCTAGTCAGTGAGCCGACTAAGTCAATTAGCCGACTAATTAGAGATTAGGTTGGCCGCATAAGGTCGTGTCGGTTGACCGAACCGACATGTAGTTATATGTAACTGTTTGTAAATCATATATATTAGGCTGTTGAGCCAGATGAGAACTTGGTTCAATTATGTATTTGTATGGACCCTCATAATATAATATAATATAATCTGTTATTCTACATCTATGTTCTTGTCTCTTGTCTCTATTATGTCTGTATGCTTTAATGTGTATTATTGGTAACCCTCGATGATCTATGAGATTACAACATTGGTTCCGTTGCTGGTAGTACATATCTGAGATTACTATAAGTAGATGATATCAGAATAGGATATTAAGAACTAGTGGGAGCATAAGATAGCAAATTATTTGTAGAATTATGCGAGGAGAAACAGATTGATGACTGCTCAGGCGAAGGAGAGATTCTTCACCGAAACTCATGAGAATTTTGTAGAATCGATACCCCAACTTTTAAAAAAACTTCTAGATGAAAAAGCCGTAAGCGACTAAGGACCAAGATTTGCTAGAGAAACTGATTTGAGGGGGAAGAACAAACCTGTCAGAGTGGTGTGAAAAGATCACTGACGAATTCTGCGAGCAGCAAGCTATAGAAGAAAGAACTTTGGTGGAAACCATTCAGAAGAAATTCTATACAGACCTTATTGAGAAGTTCGTGTGCTCCCTACTGACCCTACTGTTCAAATTCCTGATAGAAAAAGGAGTGGGTCATATTGTCGAACCTCGTCCATCACTGCATGAACCGCCACCAAATTCTAGCTGGGTGGAGAAACAGAAAAAGTGGAAGAAATTTATTGCCGAAAGGGAGTGGAAATATTTCCTAAGCAAGTAAATAGAACTATCTGAGCTTTCTAAATCCTCGGGTAGGATATGGGGGGGTAGTTGTTCATATGTCGGGGTAAAGTGAAGAGGATTCTAGTCGACTAAAAGGAGATACCATCACCAGCAATGAAAATTCAACCTAAAAAGGAAATCAAACAGACAGTGACACACAAAGGTATGACAGATTTATAGAGAATAGAGAGAGAGAAGAGGCTGAAAAGAAGGGAAGAAAGAGACCAGGAAAGAAATCCGCTAGAGTCGGGTCATGACTGACAGGAAGAAGGCATGGATGAAGAGGCATCACACATGGAAGAAGACTTGTGGATAGAGCAGTGTGAAGCTCTCCAAATCGAAGTTCCCCAAGAGATAAGACCTCTATCTCTAATGAATCCGAGTACCAGGATGCAATCCATTGTTGAAGAAGACCTAAGACTAAGAGTTGGTGAGTTTGGTATATGGAGCTGACTAGACAACGAGGTAAATGATGATAATAATATAGTGATCTGTTGACCGGAGGAAGGAAATTGGGTCATGCTTTAGGCATACCCTTCCAGCCGAAGTATCCCCTTAATTTACCCGACACATGAAGGAGCACCCCCCTGCAAAATACAGCTTTGGAAAATACAGAACAGTCGGACCTGCAGACAAATAATTGCAGTTGGACATTGAGAGGAGAATTCGACCCGAACCAACTGCTTATCGCAGAAGAAACGACAAACAAAACGATCGACAGGAGCGAAAGTTCAGTCAACAACAGATCTTCACAAAGAGACAAGCAAAACATCCCACTACCCCCACCACCGCCACCTCCTGGAGGAGATAGCGATATCGAGTCCAGCATGGGTCACAGATCAGCGCATATCCCTCTATACGAGGGCGACGAAGATCCTAGATGACATTAGTTTGTCTGTGAGTCGACATGGGAGGCAAATCAGGTTATAGTTGAATATCGACAGATGGCACAGTTCGTTGGTGCCTTGAGGAAAAGAGCACTAACGTGGTACATGACCTTTACTAAGAGAACCCCTCAAGCATCTAAAGCAGAAATTAAAGCACAATTCTTATCGTTCTTTAAAACTCCAGATGTAAAACATTTGGCAGCTAAAAAGTTGAAAACAACATCACAAAATCCAGCAAAGTTTGTCCGAGAGTATGACAAACGTTGGAAATACCTCCTCAGCCAACTGGATTATGTACTTGATGAACAACTATTAATTCAGTGGTTTCTTACAGGTTTATCATAGAAAATTTAGTGGCACATAAGCTTGGAGACGTTTAAAATGTACGAAGATGCACTTACTAAAGCTCTACAAGTGGATATGGATGAAGATTTCCTAGCATATCCCATGGATACTAGACTGGAAGAATAGCTCGAAATCATGTAAAAATAATTGAAAGAGCTGAACCTTTATAATCAGGATGTCTGGTGCACAAAATTCTCAACAACCGGACACACAAAAGATAACTGTCAACAAGACATCAGCCGACAGGACGTTCGATTTGTTCAGAAAAAGTGCTTCTGTGACATCTGCCAAGAACATGGAGAACCCACAACGAAAGATTGCCCGTATAACATGAAAAATGGAAAAACATCTTGGTGTGCAATCTGTGAAGTAAAAATTCACGCCATGGTGAACTACCACCTAAACTTAAAGAATTGACAAAACTACCAAGCAGTCTACTAGACAAACACAGTTGCGCAGAACAACGATAACAATGAGTGAAGCAATGCTCAAAACGAACAGAATAATAAAAGATATGAAGGCCGTCGATATGAGCGTCAGTTCGACAACTGTTGTGGAGGATATGGAGGTCAAGGTTGATTCTCTGGGAATCGTGAAAATCGACCACGTTGGCCCATCTAGTGTTTCACATGCTATAAAGAAGGTCATCGATATGCAGACTGCCCATACCAGGACATAACCGATTTAAAATTTTGTACTAGCTGTGGAGTCAGGGATCACTCATCAGAGGATTTCCCAACTATGCTTGATAAAATCAATAAAAAGAAAAATTTTATTGTCTTGTCGTGCGTTCAAAAACATGATGTAATCAATACAAAGAATTTGCATATAGTAACCCGATGAGGGACAAAAATTGGGAGTGATAATCCACGTATAAGCAAAATAAAAGAAAAGAATGATTATCCTAACCGAGCTAAACAAAAACAATTGTATAAATATGCAACGAATATATTTAAAGAATTTGCTCGACAAGAAGAAGCTAATGATAGTCGACGAAGCACAGTTAAAGAATTAATATGTTTAGTACAAGAGGATAAAGCAGTATCTCAATTCATCGATTTATTGTATAATATGAAACACAACAATAATACAGAAAAACAAACAAAAAACATTTGCAATCTAAACCAGAAGGACAAAAGTGATGCTGACCCACTTGTCGACCTAGAAATTCAAGGATACCATGTTTGACAATTTGTACTTGACTTCGGCTCACAAGTAAACATTATGACTTGTGACACTTGGGAACAATTGGGTAGACCTCGACTATATGAGTCAGGAATATACCTGAAATTAGCCGACCAAGGTCTGATTGAACCTATTGGAGTTTGGAGAAATGTTGATACAAAAATAAAAGGAATATCGACTAAAGTCAACTTTGAAATTATTGACCCTAAGGAAGGATCCAGTTCCTTCCCAATGTTAGTAGGTCGACCTTGGGGAAGAAAAATGAAAGCATCGATATCTTTAGAGAAAGAAAGGATAAAACTAAAAGGGAATGGACAAAAATTCATAGCACCTATCCATCCATCCCAATGAGAACCTTGGATAGAACCTATTGATGAAGAAGTCTGCATCCGACAATTATATCAAAATAATGAAGACTATACAGAACTCAATGTCTATGGCGAACTTCACTTAGGAAATCAAGATTCAGTAGGATACAACTTAGACGCAGAATTATATGATTGGGAAGTTGAAAACTATGAAACACAAGCAAGAGGTTGCTGGACCATTCAAATAGTGCAGAAGAAACCAGTCCAACTATGTTTTTTGGTTTCCATCATCCCAAAAATATTTGAAAAGAAAAGCAGGGAATACCCTACCCTAAAATTTAACAAATGTAAGTATCAAACAAATCCCAAGATACAAAGAAAGAGAATCACCAGCTATGTATATAGAACAAGTATCCAAAAACATTGGTGAACATGGCCGAATACAAAGCTTAGTAGAAACCTTCACAAGAAAAGCAGCTAGATGGTGGGATACCCATTAATCAAGATTGCAAACATGGATAACAGCTTCGACTTACTTTGTAGAAAGATTTAGAAGAAAAAGGCTAACAAATCAAGCCCAAATACTTATGTTCATCCAAGGGCAGGACCCAGAAGAGCACATAAGAACATGCAGAAAAGAGTGGAAAAGACTTGGGTATAAGGACAAACGTACATGGCCACACCTGTTTCCATCGACGCTATCCGACTAACCAAACAAATGGTACAAAATGGAGGAAGCACGGGGTGAAACATTTCCTATGGAATGAACTTAGAGATAACTTTATCAAAGACTTTAGCTTTATACCACAAAACGAAAAGTTAGTCGAAACTGCAAAACAAATCAAGGCGTTTAACAACACCCTAACACAAAATTATGACCGACCAAAAATAACATGCAATAACATACAAACCAAGACAACACCACAGTCAACAAGAATACAAATGGAAAATGAAAATCTGGAAGGGAAAAGCTTTCGATGAAAATCATACCATTCAGAAACAACAAAACCAATTTGCACAGTACTTAAAGTCGAGACAGCCGACAAAGAAGATACCGACCGAATGACTGCAGAAGACTTTCCTACTACATTTTCATAGTTTAAAGAAGGGAACCAACAAATCAATGAAGCCAAAGCACCAGAATGGTTAGATGCTAAAGTGAAAACTAAAGAATTCGACATCTCAAATGATGATCAACCAAAAATGGAAAAAATTGGAGATTACTTGAGTGAAGAAAAAACAACCGAAATAGTAAACTTACTAAAAGAATTCTAGGATGTATTCATTAGAGACTACAAATATCTCAAAGTTCTAGTCCATGAAATGGGTGAAATGAAGATCGACATCAAACCTGATGTCCGACCTGTAAAGAAGAGGCCATATAAATTAGCACATAGATACAAAGAGATAGTCAAGAAAGAGATTGATAATATGCTTGCAGTAGGAATTATCTACCATAATGACCAATTGGAATGGGGAAGTCCAATGGTCGTTCAACCAAAGAAACACGACCCGACAAAGCTAAGGATCTGTGTCGACTTCAGAGAATTAAACAAAGTCACCTTAACAAACCCATTTCCAACACCTTATGCAGATGAAATCCTAAATGAAGTCACAGGACATGAATGCTACTTGTTTACAGATGGATTCTCAAGTTACAACTAAGTACCAATAGCCAAAGAAAACCAGAAAAAGCCAACATTCGTATGTGAATTTGGCTCATTTGCTTACAGAGTTGTGCCTTTTCGACTAAAGAACGCCCCTGCAGTATTTTTGAGAATTGTGGTCAAAACATTTCAAGAATATATTTACAAAAAAATGGCAATATATTTCGATGATTGGACAATATACTCTATGCTGAAAGATCACTGCAAATGGCTAAGGCTCATGTTGGAACGAAGCCGACAAATCCAGCTATCTCTAAACATAAGGAAATGCATATTTCTAACCCCTATATGGATACTATTAGGACACATTGTATGCAAAGAAGGGATCAAGGTCAACTTCGCAAAAATAAAAATTATCCTCGACTTAAAACCACCAGTGAACCCAAAACAAGTCAGGTTACTACTTGGTCATACAGGATATTACAGGAAATTCATAAGATACTATTCAAATATCACCTATCCATTGGAATAACTATTAAGAGAAGATTAGGAGTTCGACTAGACAGATGAATGTAACATATCATTTGAAACACTAAAAAGGAAGCTAGTCGAAGCACCCATTCTAAGGTTCCCGAATTGGTCGACCAAATTTCACGTACACATCGACGCATCAGGCCTATCAATAGGAGCAATCTTAACACAACCAGGAGACAACGAAATGGACTACCCCATAGTTTACAGCAGCAGAAAATTAAATAAAGCAGAAAGGAACTATTCGACAACAGAGAGAGAAGCATTAGGAATGGTATTTGCACTACAGAAGTATCGACATTACCTACTATCCCACCCTTTCATCTTTTATACCAACCACCAAGCATTAAAATACCTTATAAATAAATCCTTACACCATGGAAGAATTTGTCGATGGCTACTTCTATTCCAAGAATTTGAATTTGAAGTCGCTGTTAGACGAGGAAAATAAAATGTTGGATCCGACCACTTATCATGAATCGGCACAGGACAGGAACCGACATTAGTCGAAGACGACCTACCGGAGGCACATTTATTTTGAATAGAAGCAGTTCCAGCAGAATTAGAGGAAATAGCTCTATTCTTAGAAAATGGACAAGCACCAGAGGGCATGAGCACGAAGAAGAAACAAATCTTAGCCATGAAAGATGCACCATATAGTATCATAAATGGATTTTTATATAAAATGGGCCTGGACGACATCCTCAGAAGATGCGTAGTAGAACATGAAAGAGATAATATCATGTATGAAGAACACTATGGACTGGCGGGAGAACATTTTCAAGCAGACACAACTGCCAAGAAAATACAACAGTCAGGGCTATGGTGGCCAACACTATACAAAGATTGTAAAAAGTTTGTGAGCCAATGCGACAGATGTCAACGACTGGGTCGACCCCTGCCTAGTACATAAATTCCCTTGATATCAGTAAACCCAAGTTTGACATTTGAAATTTGGGCCATCGAATTCACAGGACCATTCCCCATACCAGCAAAAACAACAGGTGCAAGGTACATAATAACTATAGTAGAATATGCAACCAAGTGGGCAGAAGCAGAACCAGTCGACACATGTTCCAATGAGATAGCTGCTAAATTTAACTATGAAAATATAATTACTAGATTTGGATGTCCAATAAACCTAATCAGTGACCAAGGTTCACACTTTATTAATAAAACCATAAAAGCACTAACAAACGAGTTCAAAATTGACCACCAACGTAGTACATCTTATCACCCCCAGTCGAATGGAGCAATCGAGGCATTTAACAAAACATTAACAAAGGGCCTAACGAAAATTTGTAATACTGACAAGGATGATTGGGACACAAATATACTTGCAGTAATATGGGCTTTTAGAACATCATACAAGCGTTCGATTGACCAAACACCGTTTCGACTTGTCTATGGACAAGAAGCAGTTGTTCCACTACATTTTCGACAGCAAACACCTATCATAGCAGATATTTTACATGTTGACATCGAACAAGGAAGGAAGGACTGATTGATGCAATTAAGCAAGCTAGAAGAACACCGACTAATTGCTCTACAACACCAAGAAATCCAAAAACAACAGGAGAAGGCTTGGCACGATCACAATATCAAAAACAAGAATCTGTCGGTAGGGGACCTCGCCTTACTATACAACAATCGAGTAAAAGGAAAACCCAAAAAGTTACACACATAATGGATGGGACCTTACGTTGTCGAAGAAATTCATACCAATGGATCAGTCTGACTAAGGACGTTACAAGGCATAGTCTTTCAGAAACTTGTTAATGGTGCCCAACTAAAATGGTACAAAAATTAAAACAAGTTCCAAATATATATATATATATATATATATATATATAATGACCATAACTATCAGACAAATCCTAAAAATATCTAAAAAAAGATTAAAAACAACAAAACAAAACCGACACCCATAACCCAGGATCACAGGAAACCAGCGCTTCAACAACCGACATCAGACCCATCGACATACCACCATCGACTGCTCGCATTATCGACATCGACCAACAACCTCAAAGGTCAAATCACACCTTCATGACTACGGTCATAAGGATTGCCAAAATCAAATCACCATTAACATAAACCCCAGAGACCGTGCTAGACCATCACTTCTACCATTAATACATCCACTGATAGAAATGTCAACCACTCCACCTATAAATATCGGACCAGAAAAAGATCATTTACAGTATTTTGAAGAGATAGAGTAATTTAGCAATCAGAAAATTGAGAACCAAGAACCTATAAAAAAATTCGACCAATAAACCGATGAGATGGCACCGAAACAAACCAGAGCCACAGCTGCAAAGACAAAGGAACTGCAATCTGCTAAAACCCCATTAATGAGGAGGTTAAGAAACATAAAAAACCCTAAGGTACAAGAAACCTCATGGGAAAAAACGTGGGCCGAAATCAAGGAATGGGCCTATGCCAACAAGAAACCGACACAAGCAGTAGAGAAGATAAACCACAACTCCATTATGAACTACATGAACACACTGTTAATGGTGAGTTTTGGAGGAACGAAAGAAACAGTAGTAAAATTCATCATTAGCCAGTACCACAACGGGAAATTTTACTTCCACAGACCAGTCGAAATCTTTGGCGAAGTCATATAAAAACTGACTGGTCTCTCCAACCAAGGCAACCCAGTCCTTGTCGGCATAAAAGAAGGACTGGTAGAACGATTAACTGGAACACCATCCGGGAAGAATTTAAAAGGGCTAATTATTAGTCAGATACAAGCCCGTATGCCACAAATCTTGGCCAAAATCATAGCAACAGGGCTCAAACCTATAGGTTGAGGGAGCGACCTTAAGCTGGATATGCTAGAAGCAGTAGACACTGTTGTCTGCCGATTGCACACCAGCAGCAAAAATCTTTCGAAAGCTGTCTCCTCACTTGAGAAAGTGGGAGAGGTGTGACCTTGGGGGCAAGCACAGAGCTAGGTACTGTCACCTACTCCTAGCTCCTCCTTTTAGGCTAATTCCTAACGAAGCCAAGAGGGGTAGTCCCTAACAAAGAGTTTTCTATGGCTCAATGTTTTAACTTAATTTTTAGATGTTTCAGATGCGGATGGGTGTTTTTTAGGAGTTATTGTGATTTAAAATGATTAATGTGATGAATTGAGCACAAGACAAAGCAATCCACGTTGCTATCACTGGAATTGAAAGATAAACAAATATTTGAGAACTTCACGAAATAGATAAAGCATTCACAGATATGATCTATAATCAAACATTCGATGGACAAATGGCCCAGATTATCAACAATGCGTAAAAGATAGGACCAATGCTTATGGAGTCAACTTATCAGAGATGCTTCGAATGTAAATATGATGTGAATCCCAAAATATGCTAGTGAATGTGAGGTTTTGCAAGTGCTCTTGGTAAGTTTTAAGAGTCTTTACTTGTGATCTTCGCTTATGGTAGCTGGATGTCCTAACCGGTAATACCTTCAGTGGCTCCGTTCGAAGACATGACAGACCTATCTGGGGTCAAATGTAAGTATTCAATAACTTAACTACCAGTTCCTAGATTAGGTAGCTTGGCGCTCGCACTTGGAATTTTCCCACATGCCTCGGTATTTATCAAACAACGTCGGTGCGTTGGTTATGGGGAAAAGTTTTAGTTAACTTCCTCTTGTGGGGTTTAGAGATCCAATGTCATTTCTGGGTATTCCGATCTAGGATCGGTTAGAGCATACTCTGGCAAGGAGGAAATGGGGTTAATTAATTAAAAGGGTGTGTGTGTTGAAGGTTTTATTAAGTTAATTAATTAAAACTCTCTGATAGAGAGCTCTCTTGACCTCGTCTTATGACCGTGGTTCAAGAGACTTAGCTAATCTATATGAAGCTAATGCAAGGATTATGCAAATCTAAAATGCTCTCCGATAGAGAGTGCTCTTGACTTGTGTTTTTGCAAGTTCAAGAGTCTTACTTAAGAATTAATTGATTAAACAATATGATGCGCAACAATTAAGATGAAGATGATTGATTAAACTCTCCGATAGAGAGCACTCTTGATCCACCTTATGGTGAGATTCAAGAGATTTATGAATCTTAGGTAGTCGATTTATTTATATAAAATATAAACAATTAAGAAATAAAGTAATCAACTTAATCAATGAATTAAATGTGATGGACCAATAATTAGTATTCTATGAAAAAGATGTAAATATTATGAACACAGACACATTTAATCCTAAGCAAATAAAAATATGGACACAACACAAGCCTCCCCAAATGGGGGAGGATGAGAGTGGGGACTTAAAAACCCCACACAAACAAAAGATATTTTTTTAAAATTATACAAATTGCCTTTAGGAATTTAATCCTTGAAAGGACTTTCAAAGGAAAGTATACAACTCTATTATTATTGCAACTTGTGTAAAAAGGAGAGTGCTTTTACTTTTACTTGGAGATCTTTCTAAAACTTGTGAAAAGGGAAAAGAGAAGAATTTTGAAAAAGAGCCAAAAGGGGAAAGAAAAAGAGGGCTGAAACAAAAGAAGATGAGAGAAGGAAGGCAAACAAACTAAGCAAGGATCAAAATGAAAGAAAGGGGAGAATAGGGTAGCCAACTAAGAAGCTAAGGGATGAACAAAATTGAAGAAAATGTGACAGCAAACAATGAAATAAGTGGCTGTCATAAAAAGTGCAAAACGAGACAGCGAACCATGAAATAAGTGGCTGTCATAAAAATTGCAAAACAGGACAACGAACTATGAAATAAGTGGCTGTCATAAAAAGTGAAAAATGGGGCAGCGAACAAAAAGTAAAAGAAATGGCCAAAAACAAGGTTAAAGGAAGCCCAAAAACTAGGGCAAAAAGAGGCAAACAAGGGAAGAAAGCTAGGGCACACTAGAGCTGTCCAAAATGGAGAAAAGGGATGGTAAAAGAGAGAAAAAAAGGGGCAGCAATGAGGAAAAAGTGAGAAAAGGCAAACAAGTCAAGGAGGAAAGGGGCTAGCAAGCAAGGAAACAAAAGAAGTCAACAATGTTAGAAGGTTCTTATGATGATGGAGATGGGTTTGATGCAACTGAGCTTGCACCCTTCTCCAAATGGCGAGATTTGTAAAAACAATCCAACTTGATACCCAGTGAGATCAAACAATAAAAACTAGTATGCTAGGAATTTGCAAATCAAGATCAATACTTCATATAACTGAATATTTGTACCCATCTAGATTATGATAAACTTTGCATAATAAACCAACTTAACAGCAGCAAATGGTAAATCTTATGTTCTAATAATAGACTTCTAAAGCTAGTTGTTTGATTGAACACATAAATAACAAATTGAAAGCATGGAAAGAGATCACCTCATACAACACATCCACCAATGAAGAGACAATCCTGTAGACCTCCAAAGTTGAAAAGATTTATTCAATAATATAATGATTACAATTTTTGCAGAGTTTTTATGGCCAAAAGTCCATCCTAAAAGAGCTGAAAGAGCCTCTATTTAACAAATGAGAGAGTGCTAAAACCCTAAAACCAAAAAACCAACCCTAACTAGCTTAGCCACCTAACAAAGAGCCCAGACCTAAACCGGAGAACCGAGAGTGAGAGGAGGCCTCCACCCAGGCAAGGTGCCCCCACTCCAAACCTGTGCACTGAAAACAAGCCAAGGATGAGGCCACACGTGTGAGTCTGGATGTAGGTAAGCTCATCCTTTAGGTCTGGCAGAAGCTTGAGCTAGGTTTGGGAAGCCCACTGATGGTGTAAGCTTTCATCTTCACCTCGTTCAAATCACCGGACCAATGAGATCTCTCCATCTCATCTTTAGCTGGAGATGACATGTCTGATAACTGATAATAAATTAATTGCTCTCTTAATGATGACTGAAGCTGAGTTATGATAACTCTAATCATCATAAGTGTTCCATGAGATGTCATTTAGCATTTTATTTTACTGAATTTGGATTAATTTGGAGAGTTTTAGTTTTCTCCAAAATATTTTTTTTTTAATAAAAATCATTTTTTCACTAAAAATCATTTTTTTACTCAAAACTGACTTTTTTGAGTAGAAAGGCATTATGTGTCTGATTGTTGATCTGAAAGTTGGTTCTGACTGGCTGGCTGATCAAGAATGATTTTTGGCTTAAGGTTAGAGCCTTCAATCACTGAATTCTGAGTCTAGATCACGAACGGGTTTTTTCCATTTAATTTATGGAAAAATTAACCCAAAAAACTTAGGAAAATTATTTAAAAATTAAAAAATTAAATAATAATTTTTCACTGTTCGAAAAAGATTTTTTCAATTTTTTTTTATGTGTCCAGATGACTTAGGACATGACCATGATCTATCTAAATAATGTGTAGTAGGCTTATAACACTCAGTTGGTCTCTAATAACCCCCCAAGGCCCAGAATTCAACATCGAGCATTCTAGCTTTGGAGTAAGCGGGAGAAAACCTCGTCAATTATACTCGGCTAAAGGAAAAGTATAATTGTCAGGGGCAAAAAACTCATTGGAATACCCTATTTGTGATTCTACGTCTTAGGAGACCGAACCACTCAAAAATATCCTACTAGCACATTTTATTACAAACCCCGCGGGGCCATGGTCAAAATTATTCAAATAAAAAAGTGACTAGCCAATATTAGCTAGACAAGCAGACGGATCAACTGATACACTGGAATCAAACTTTGAACAAGTCTGTCAACCGGCGGCTCCTCAGGTAACCCAACTATGGTACAAAAAAGTTGGTGACATCCAGCTCCAACTGTGGGACAGGTACTTGCTTGATCTTTTGATCAAAAAGAGTGCCTGAGAATCCAGGAATCTCTGGTACCTGCATGTAAACAGAAGTGTCTCAGTTCCATGTATATGATAAAAATATGCCATGATGAAATACCAAAAAATATTTTTTGCTTTTTTCGAAATAAAGTACATGGAAATAAACTTCTTCTTTTTCGGCATATATAGAATGAAATATGATACAAATGCTAGTATACAAAAGAAAGAGCTTTAATGCAGCATTCTACGAAGTTATGATAAATAACATATGATACAAAAGTAAAGTACATAGAAATACAAGGATAGGTTTAGAAAAGCCCTGTGGTGACCCCTTGGTCATCTTGGAGGTTGTTTCTATAGAAAGGCTTCAAGTGTTGGCCATTCATGGGAAGCTTTAAAATTTCTTCGTCCATAGTGTTAAGGAAAAAAGAATTGGTGCCAGCCATGTTGCAGATGATAAACGGGCCTTTCAAAAGGCAGTCAAATTTCCCATGCTTTCCAGGCTTCTCCCTTCTCTTATCCCATAAGAGAACAGTATCTTCGATTTGGAAAGCTCTTGGCCTGGCTGACTTATCAAAATTGCCCTTCATACTTTCTTGATGTCTGAGTGATTGATCAAGGGTAGCTCTTCGGGATTCATCCAATTCTACAATCTGGTTTATTCTCTGCTCCATTTCTACATGTTCTGTGCCATACTCACTTAGCATCCTGAAGATCGGAATCTGCATGCTGACCGGAAGGGTGGCTGTGAGTCCATACACCAGCTCAAAAGGTGATTTACTAGTTGAGTTCTTCTTAGTGATTCTATCCTCCCACACAACATACTTAATTTTACTATTCCATGATCTCTTATTGTCCCCCACAATCTTCTTGAGGATTGACATTAAATTTTTATTGGTGGACTCAGCAAGTCCATTTCCCTGTGGGTAATAATCGAATGAGTGGGATAGGATAATGCCATACTTAAAACATAAGTCATTCATTTTTTTGGAGCTGAAGGCTTTGGCATTATCGGTTGTTATTTTTAAGGGAGTCCCGAATCTGGTGATGATTCTTTCCTCGATGAAGTCTATAACAACCTTCTCAGTGGTAGTCTTAGTGGGTATAGCCTCTACCCACTTGGTGAAGTAATCAGTTGCTGTGAGAATCCAACAAAAACCATTGCTGGAATTATCCTTGAATTTTCCAATAAAATCAAGCCCCCATTGCTAAAAAGGGGCAAGGACAACAACCGGAGTAAGGGGAAGAGCTGCCAACTTTTGCTTCCCAGTGAACAGCTGGCACTCTTGGCAACACTTGATATGCTTGTGAGCATCTGCAAAAATGGTTGGCCAATAGTAACCAGCTCTCAAGATTTTGTGGGCAGTTGTATTTGCTGCATAGTGGCCTCCACAAAATCCTGAGTGAAACTCTGCTAATATCTTCTTAGAATCATGTTCGTTGATGCACCTAAGTATAATACCATTCAGGTTCCTCCAACCCAGACCCTCTTGGGTAAGGCAATACCTAGCGGTCTTAAGTCTCAAAGCCCTACGCTTGTGTCCTTTGAGGTGATCCAAGCAAGTGAGATGGAGGAGAAAGAAAATGATGTCTGAATACTAATGGTTATCAAGGTTTTGAAGGGCAGGAGTCATGGTAGGCTGTGGGATATCATTTTCTGCAATCATCTCAATGGCTTCTTCGTTCTTTTGAGTAAGCATTCTTGCTAGGCCTTGTCCCTTGATTAATTTAGTAGGTTTTATCTCAAGGTCATACTCCTGAATCTTGGATACCCATGTACCCCTTATTCATAAACAATCCTTTTGAGAAAGGATATCCTTGACCGCAGTGTGGGGAACATATTCGGTAACCTTGGAATACCCGATATAAGTCCTGAAATGTTTTAATGATTTGACTAAGGCATAAGCTTACTTCTCCATGATGGTATACTTTAGCTCGGAATTTTGCAAGGCTCTACTCATGAATGCTATAGGTTGCTCAAACCCTTCAATGTTCTTTTGGAGCAACACACCGGCAATGGTATCTTCATAGGCAAATGAAAAGATCATGAAATCCTTTGCGTAATCCGGGCTAACTAAGACTGGAGACCTGGTAATGGCATTCTTTATTGAATCAAAGGCTTTCCTTCCTTCAGTGGTCCACACAAACTTATCATTTTTCTTGAGTAAGGCCTGCATGGGTTTCATTAATTCTGCTAAGTTTGGAATGAATCTCCTGATAAAATTGATATGACCATTAAATGACTGAAGGGATTTAACATTCTTAGGGAGAGGGATCTTTTTTATGGCCTCTACTCTCTCAGGATAAATTTTGACACCGTCTTTGTTGATGATATGTCCTAAGATTTTTCCCTCTTCTATGCCTAACACCGACTTAGCCGGATTTAGAGAAATTCCATACTTCCTACACCGCTCGAAAATCTACCTAAGATGACCAACATGGCTAGATCTTTCCTTCAAAAAAACAGTGAGATCATCTTGATAGATCTCAATGACTTTTCCAATCAACTCCTTGAAAGCATAATCCATGGCTCTTTGGAAAGTAGCTCCTGCATTTAAAAGGCCAAAGGGCATTCTCAAATACTCAAAAGTGCCCCAAGGAGTTGTGAAGGTGGTCTTATGCCTATCCTCCTCTTGAATGACTACTTGATTATAGCCCGGAAAACCATCCAGCATCGACATCATGCTAGATCTAGTGACCCGTTGGAGGAGGGTCTCCATGTTGGGGAGGGGGTAATTGTCTTTCTGACATGCTATGTTTAGATTCCTGAAATCTATACATATCCTTATGCTCCCGTTCTTCTTCCTTACAACTACTAATTTAGAGCACCACGTGGAATGTCTAGTGGGAGCTATTATTCCTACTACTAGCATTTTCTCTAACTCTTTCTTGATGATTGGTGCTAACTTAGGATTTATTTGCCTAATTTTTTGTCTAAAAGGCTTGCCTTTTTGACATTCCGGCTTTAGGGGAATAGTATGTTGAATTAAATCTTCCCTATAAGCTTTGAGCTCGTCATAAGGAAAATACATCCCTATACTCTTTGACCAAGTTTATGAGGTTATTCCTTTCTTTTTTAGAAGTACCTTTTCCAATTTTTATAATTTTGGGTTCTGTTTCCGTCCCAATGTTGATTTCAATGTAATATCCTGGTTTCATCTGCTCAACATTACTTTTTCTTCTGTCCTCTCTGTCAAAGATGTTTTCTAATGCAACTAGGCCCCGTGGGACAGGATTGCTAAACTGGTAACCTTCTCCATAATATTCTTTGTTTTCTTCCTGATCATTTACTTTAAAATTAAGGAATTCATCAACATTATGAATGAATCTCAAAATCTGCTCATCGTCTTTGAAGACCTGCCAATGTTCAACATTTTCAGGAACAGAAGGTCTGAAGTTAATCTTAGGATAATTCCCCTCTAACATCTCATCCGATGGCTGAAGAGTTGACACTAAAACTGCAATTCTATCGGAGGCATTATTCTGATCTCTAGGGATTGCTTCTATGTTAAGGGCATTAAAGAATTCCATTGTATCCCAAATTACATTTCTATATTTTTTAAGTCTTTGACACTTACATGCAAACTGACCCTTAACTTGTTGGACGGTTAAATCAAAGTCCCCTTTAATATCAAGCAACTTAATCCCCATGTCTTTGGAAATCTCAATGCCCAGTAGAAATGCCTCATACTCTACCATATTGTTAGTTGCTTCGAACTCCAATCTGGAGGCAAAATTGAAAACATTACCCTCTGGTGAAACAATGACAACACCAACCCCCTTTCCCGTTTTAGAGTAAGCACCATCAAAATTCATTCTCCACAACTCACTAAGTTTTTCGGTCTTCATCTCTTCTTGGATGGGTTCCAAGAAGGTGGAGTTGATTTGATAGGATCCATTCTCATCAGTTTGGTAAGCATACTCATTTAATGGTCTTTGAGGGTTTTCAACATGGTGTTTTTTTTCCTTTTCAGAATACAACTTAACAAGTGAAAACTCTGATGCTGGAACGGTAGCATAGGTCCAATCCATTTGGATTGATCTTCCCAAAGTGGCACCCCATTTCCTAGAAAGCAACATACCCCACATTAGAGGAAATTTGGGGTCTAAAATGGGCCTTATAAGAAAACGTGCCAAAAAAAAAATTTGTGAGTTGGAATTCAAGAACCAATAGGATTTCAATAAAATAAGTCAACCATAATGGTTGAATTGGCATATTTATCATTAAAAAAAACTACTTTTTTTGTTCGTATTTTTTACATATCTCATTGTGTTTTTACTCAAATTTCGATCGGGAGAGCTCGTTGGATGCGGAATTTGATTCCGCATCCAACGAGTACCCACACTGCATACTTTTGACGGACCCCTCTACCCCAAAAACAATAAATACTTGAAAAAACGTGATGATGATGTCATCATCACGTTTTTTCAAGTATTTATTGTTTTTGGGGTGGAGGGGTCCGTCAAATGTATGCAGTGTGGGTACTCGTTGGATGCGGAATCAAATTCCGCATCCAACGAGCTCTCCCGATCGAAATTTGAGTAAAAGCACAGGGAGATATGTCGAAAATACGAACACTAAAAGTAGTTTTTTTCTTTCTTTCTCCAAAATTAATCAATATTATTTTATTATTTTATCTATTATTTTATTATTTTAACTATTATTTTATTATTTTCCTTAGGAGGCCCATTTTAGACCCCAAAATTCCTCTAATGTTTGTCTAGAACATCAATAACCGTGATGTCCATTATGATCTGGATATCCAGATACTTGGCCAATCTGACTAGCTGGTTCTCAATCATCCCTTCGACCTTGACCGGTCTAGAGTCCATGGCACACATGTTCTGGTAAGGTCTTGTGGTCCTTAGGTCAAGTTGTTGCATGACTTTTTTGGTCATGATGCTGGAACTAGACCCCGAGTCTAACATACAATTATGTAGAAGAAGATCACCCATCATTAATGATACGTAGAAAGGGGGATGATCTTCTTTTCTTGGGTCCCTAGTATGTAGAACTATAGGAGGATCAACAAAGACATTATTCGAAGTCCGCTCCACGGTATAAAAAAAAGTGACTTTCTTAGGGGTAATAGGTTTTAAAGGACTTGAAGAACCTTCTTCAGCTTGAGGATCAACATTACTCTAAGGCTTTAATATTTTCAAAAGTTTCTCTCTTTGGCCAGGGATTTTGCATAAATCAAGGACCGAAATAGGGACTGTTGTATTCGCTAACCAATTACCTAAGTCAAAACTTAAATCAACAATTTATTTTGTTTCAACTTCTTTGCGAGGATTAGGAGGTGTTACCTTGGGAATATTCTATGCAGAAGACCCCTTTATTTGATAAGTTATCCCTTTGAAGTTCTTGGTATTGTTGATCTGCTCGGCTGAAGGCATCTCCCCATAGTACTAAGTCAGGTTGTCAACTTTCTTTTCATAACAATTGGCCTTTGGCCAATTTCCTATGGGGATGTTGGGGATGTCATCTATGTTATTGATAAAGTCAGGCTCGCTTGTCGACGTATTCGGACCTCAACCTTCAGGGTGACCATGCTCCTGAACATAGCATGCATAGTGGCAGCCAGATTCCTCATGGAAATCTCTACATGCTCTACAAAATGGTTTATACTGCTCAACTATGTTAGCAGCCTCTAGCTGATGAGGAGGCCTCTGCTCATGGTTGGGAGGCTTTCTTTTCCAAGTTGGCTTGGCAGGAAAGGTTCTAGGAGTGGAGTGAGTTTGAGTTCTTTCCATTGTGATCACCCTATTTTGAATTTATTTTAACTGTGCTAAGTGTTTCTACTCTGCCTCCTCCATATTTTTCTTCATCTCCCTCTTCATCTCAATCATTTGTTTTTCATAGGCATCCTTCATAGCTGATAAAGGATCCTTGTCTTTTGGTTCACTGATTTTCAACGGAGTTGAAGACCTTGAATAACCGTGAAGGTTAGACTCACAAGATGACTGCATGTTTAGATCAATCTTGATTGCCATCTCCTGAGCCTGGATCAAGTTAGCAGGATCCTTGTCTCTGATCTGGTACTGCATTTTGCCACTAAGTGCCTCAATGTAGTATACCAGGATGGTTGGTTTAGTTGGGGCATACTCAGTAGGGATGGTATTTGATAATTCCATGAACCTAGTATTGAACTCGTCCATTGTTTCTGTGTCTTTCTTCTTTATGTTGGTCAAGGATGCAAGTTGATGCCGAGGTTCTTTCTTTTCACCGAACTTGTTGGTGAAAGAAGTTTTGAAAGATGCTAGACTATTAAAGGAATTTCTGGTAAATTGCTATACTAGTCACCTACCTTTCCATCCAGAGATAGAGCAAATAAATTCATATACACATCATCATGTTGGCTGACCGGATCATTGACATAAGCGTTGATACACTTGGAAAAGTTCCTGAGGTGCATGGCGGACGTAATGGCATCAGTGCATGTATACATCGGGAGCTTCTCGACAGCTTTGTCAGGAAGACGGTGGGGTTGACCTGCTATCTAAGAAAAGTCAAGTTGAGTAAAATACTCGCCCATTATGTCAGAAACAGTGGTATTAGTGTTTTCAGGAAATAAAATGTGGATGTTTGAAATAGACTCAGATCCAAGTTCTGCAAAGATCCTGCAAGAAGATAGTTTGTTTAATCTCCTCCTTAAGACCTTTTTGGGGTCAGGTACGAAATCGACCAAACCTACAGAGTTTCTTCTAGTAGAATACCTTGAGGTGTTAACTGACAGTGGAGTCGCCAGGTGGACTTAAGTCTAATTTCGGAGAGTGATTGGACTAAAAATCTGCCAAAAAGGGAAAAAAGGTAAAAACTAAAAGAAACAAAGGTCATCCAGGAACAAAAAGATTTGTCCCCGGCAACGGTGCCAAAATATGTTGTCCGTCGATTGCACACCAGCAGCAGAAACATTCCGAAAGCTATCTCCTCACTTGATAAAGTGGGAGAGGTGTGACCTTGGGGGAAAGCACAAAGCTAGGTACTATCACCTACTCCTAGCTCCTCCGTTTAGGCTAACTCCTAACGAAGCCAAGGGAGGTAGTCCCTAACAAAGAGTTTTCTATGGCTCAATGTTTTAAGTTAATTTTTAGATGTTTCGGATGCGGATGGGTGTTGTTTAGGAGTTATTGTGATTTAAAATGATTAATGTGATGAATTGAGCACAAGACAAAGCAATCCACATTGCTATCACTGGAATTGAAATATAGACAAATATTTGAGAACTTCACGAAATAGATAAAGCATTCATAGATATGATCTATAATCAAACATTCGATAGACAAATGGCCCAGATTATCAATGATGCGTAAAAGATAGGACCAGTGCCTATGGAGTCAACTTATTAGAGATGCTTCGAATGTAAATATGATGTGAATCCCAAAAGATGCCAGTGAATGTGAGGTTTTGCAAGTGCTCTTGGTATGTTTTAAGAGTTTTTACTTGTGATCTTTGCTTATTGTAGCTGGATGTCCTAACCGGTAATACCTTCAGTGGCTCCATTTGAAGACATGACGGACCTGTCTGGGGTCAAAGGCAAGTGTTCAATAATTTAACTACCAGTGCCCAGACTAGGTAGCTCAGCGCCCACACTTGGAATTTTCCCACATGCCTCGGTATTTATCGAACAACGCCGATGCGTTGGTTGTGGGGAAAACTTTTAGTTAAGTTCCTCTTGTGGGGTTTAGAGATCCAATGCCGTTTCTGGGTATTTCAATCTAGGATCGGTTAGAGCATACTCCGGCAAGGAGGAAAGGGGATTAATTAATTAAAAGGGTGTGTGTGTTGAAGGTTTTATTAAGTTAATTAATTAAAAATCTCTGATAGAGAGCACTCTTGACCTCGTCTTATGACCATGGTTCAAGAGACTTAACTAATCTATATGAAGCTAATGCAAGGATTATGCAAATCTAAAATGCTCTCCGATAGAGAGTGCTCTTGACTTGTGTTCTTGCAAGTTCAAGAGTCTTACTTAAGAATTAATTGATTAAACAATATGATGTGCAACAATTAAGATGAAGATGATTGATTAAACTCTTCGACAGAGAGCACTTTTGATCTACCTTATGGTGAGATTCAAGAGATTTATGAATGTTAGGCAGTTGATTTATTCATATAAAAGATAAACAATTAAGAAATAAAGTGGTCAACTTAATAAATGAATTAAATGTGATGGACCAATAATTAGTATTCTACGAAAAAGATGTAAATATTATGAACACAAACACATTTAATCCTAAGCATATAAAAAGATGGACACAACACAATCCTCCCCAAATGGGGGAGGATGAGAGTGGGGACTTAAAAACCCCACTCAAACAAAATATGCTTTCTTAAAATTATACAAATTGCCTTTAGGAATTTAATCCTTGAAAGGACTTTCAAAGGAAAGTATACAACTCTATTATTATTGTAACTTGCGTAAAAAGGAGAGTGCTTTTACTTTTACTTGGAGATCTTTCTGAAACCTGTGAAAAGAGAAAAGAGAAGAAGTTTGAAAAAGAGCCAAAAGGGGAAAGGAAAAGAGGGCTGAAACAAAAGAAGATGAGAGAAGGAAGGAAAACAAACTAAGCAAGGATCAAAATGAAAGAAAGGGGAGAATAGGGCAGCCAACTAAGAAGCTAAGGGATGAACAAAATTGAAGAAAACGGGACAGCAAAAAATGAAATAAGTGGCTGTCATAAAAAGTGCAAAAAGGGACAGCGAACCATGGAATAAGTGGCTGTCATAAAAAGTGCAAAACGGGACAACGAACCATGAAATAAGTGGCTGTCATAAAAAGTGCAAAACGGGACAGTGAACATAAAGTAAAATAAATGGCCAAAAATAAGGTTAAAGGAAGCCCAAAAACTAGGGCAAAAAGAGGCAAACAAGGGAAGAAAGCTAGGGCACACTAGGGCTGTCCAAAATGGAGAAAAGGGATGGTAAAAGAGAGAAAAAACGGGGCAGTGATGAAGAAAAAGTGAGAAAAGGCAAACAAGTCAAGGAGGAAAGGGGCTAGCAAGCAAGGAAACAAAAGAATTCAAGGAGCAAAGGGAGAACTAGAGGAAGGAAGTTCGGTAACCAAGAAGTATTTAAATTTATGAAAGAATTTGAGATGAATCTTTGGAGAAAGATCTCCTTGTTTTTTCCTCTTGGAAAAAGCCAAACTCTCTGTAGGTCCTGAAAGTCAACAATGTTAGAAGGTTATTATGATGATGGAGATGAGTTTGATGTAGCTGAGCTCGCACCCTTCTCCAAGTGGCAAGTTCCATGAAAACAATACAACTTGATACCCAATGAGATCAAACAATAAAAACTAGTATGCTAGGAATATGCAAATCAAGATCAATACTTCATATAACTGAATATTTGTACCCATCTAGATTATGATAAACTTTGCATAATAAACCAACTTGACAGCAGCACATGGTAAATCTTATGTTCTAATAATATACTTCTAAAGCTAGTTGTTTGATTCAACACATAAATAACAAATTGAAAGCATGGAAAGAGATCACCTCATACAACACATCCACCAATGAAGAGACAATCCTGTAGACCTCCAAAGTCGAAAAGTTTTATTCAATAATATAATGATTACAATTTTTGCAGAGTTTCATGCCCAAAAGTCCATCCTAATAGAGCTGAAAGAGCCTCTATTTAACAAATGAGAGAGTGCTAAAACCCTAAAACCAAAAAACCAACCCTGACCAGCTTAGCCACCTAACAAAGAGCCCAGACCTAAACCGAAGAACCGGGAGTGAAGGGAGGCCTCCACCCAAGCAAGGCACCCCCACTCCAAACCTGTGCACTGAAAACAAGCTAAGGATGAGGCCACACGTGTGAATCTGGATGTAGGTAAGCTCATCCTTTAGGTCTAGCAGGAGCCTGAGCTAGGTTTGGGAAGCCCACTGATGGTGTAAGCTTCAGTCTTCACCTCGATCAAATCATCGGACCAATGAGAGCTCTCCATCTCATCTTTAGCTGGAGACGACATGTCTGATAACTGATAATAAATTAATTGCTCTCTTAATGATGACTGAAGTTGAGTTATGATAACTCCAATCATCATAAGTGTTCTATGAGATGTCATTTAGCCTTTTATTTTACTGAATTTGGATTAATTTGGAGAGTTTTAGTTTTCTCCAAAATAATCATTTTTTAAATAAAAATCAGTTTTTTACTAAAAATCATTTTTTTACTCAAAACTGACTTTTTTGAGTAGAAAGGCATTGTGTGTCCGATTGCTAATCTAAAAGTTGGTTCTGACTGGTTGGCTAATCAAGAATGATTTTTGGCTTAAGGTTAGAGCCTTCAATCATTGAATTCTGAGTTCGGATCACGATCAATTTTTTTCCTTTTAATTTACGGAAAAATTAACCCAAAAAACTTGGGAAAAGTATTTAAAAATTAAAAAATTAAAAAATAATTTTTCACTGTTCAAAAAAGTTTTTTTCGAAATTTTTTTATGTGTCCAGATGACTTAGGACATGACCATGATCTATCTAAATAATGTCTAGTAGGCTTATAACACTCAGTTGGGCTCTAATAACCCCCCAAGGCCCAGAATTCAACATCGGGCATTCCAGCTTTGGAGGAAGTGGGAGAAAACCTCGTTAATTATTCTCGACTAAAGGCAAAGCATAATTGTCAAAGGGAAAAAACTCCCTGGAATACCCTATTTGCTATTCTACGTCTTAGGAGACCGAACCACTCAAAAATATCCTACTATCACATTTTATTACAAACCCTGCGGGGCCATGGTCAAAATTATTCAAATAAAAAAGTGACTAGCCAATATTGGCTAGACAAGTAGACAGATCAACTGATACACTGGAATCAGACTTTGAACAAGTTTTTCAACCAGCAGCTCCTCACGTAACCCAACTATGGTACAAAAAAGTTGGTAACGGACACAATAGAGAAAACGGGAAAAGTATATAGATGGGCTCAGTATGTCGTCGACATGCTCAAAACTATCTGTGAGAAATGCCAGGAGTTGAGCAGGATTATAAGGTTCCTGTCTCTGATAATCTGGATAGTAATGTACCACTTGTTCCCAGTCGAGGACAAGCAATTCCAAGAGCCAACAAAATTCCACATGTGGAGGTTCAAGCCATTTGCACAGAATGGAACACTAAAAGAACTAGCAAATGGAAAAGTATTGTTGGAAAACTGGTTCCAACACCTCAAAATCCAGACGACTAGATGGAGGGTGCCTCAAAACATCTAACGAAGTCTATCGAAAATAGCACACATCCAAATAGTACTCGACCACACTGCGGTTTGGTATATGCAGGGAGCAAAAGAAAAATCAAAGCCTCTAGACTATTTCCCAACAGTCGAAGAGATCTTCCGCAAGCTAGTTTTACAATTCGGCACAAAGTTATCCATACCAGCAAAGGCCAAGGAAGTAAACCTAGCAATTGAAGAACCACTGACAGACCAGGAGAAGGAAGAAGACTATGAACTCTGACTACACATCAGCACCTTCGTGTCGGAAGAAACACCAGCAGAGGACACCAACAGACTACAAATAACAATCATACCACCAACGATCCAAAGGGGAAGTACATCGATAGAGCAGCAGGTAACCAAACCAGCTGAAGAAAGTATCAATACAGTTCAATAGCAGGAGGGAGGGGAAGAACTAGAGGAAGACATTGAATCCAACAATCCTGAATATGCCATAACCAAAGACAAAATAAAAAAGATAGCAAAGGAAATAGCAGCCGCAAGAAAAAAGGAAACTGAGACAAAAGGGAAGGGGAAGCACAAGCTGATCCTTTCATAATAAGAAGATGAAGAAGAACTAGTAGCTACCATCGTCGACATCATAGAATACGTTGTAGCGAACAAAGTTCTGGTTGAGACATAGTTCAAATGCTTTGTCAAGTGAGGAGCACAGTAAGGTCGGCCGAAAAAGGTAAAAAGTACAAACACTTCAACGGCTGAAAACGTTGTCGATTTAGTTTCTACACCTCCACCCCCATCTCCGACCCAGATCACACAGGAATAAATTCCACAGCTACCCACCATAAGCCCAGTCGACATATGCAAAAATGCTATGCCAAAAACCTTTGAAAGAGAGGTTTGACCAAGACTGTGATTTCCAGGCATACATTGAGAAATTGCCTGAACTACTCACCTATGTCCAGAAGATCACCCCCAAATGTCCTCTAATCGAAGCTAGTGGATGAAGGCAACTCATTCCTCCACAACCTGGACAAATACACTAGAATCCAAGGTCTATGGGAATTATAAAGTCGACATTCGTGAGGAACCCCAAAAAGACATCTCAAGTTGTCACAAGTTGAACCTTATCCTTTATCCCTGCCGACATCCCACACCCTCCATTAGCCAATGAGCCAGCAAGAGATGTGGAAGAAGAGAACCTGGAAGAAATCAACTAGGTAATCGACAACCTATTCTCTGACGACCCAAAGGATTCACCACCACAAGTCAAGGATCCGACACCAACTAACCATACCCCTACCACACCAATTACACCCGACCATTCACCATCTCCACCACCACTTCCCAATCCAGAACCTGCACCTGAACCCTCTACACAAAATCCCCCAGATACACATCCAGCTACAGATCTCACCCAAGAAATCCAACCAGAAGTTACACTGACCATTGCAGATCAGCAACTAGAAAACCCAACACAAGAAAATCAACCATAGAGGAGTCTACCCCTTGTAGATGCATAGGCACAGCAGCAGGCCGAACAACATAAACATAAGAGGAAAAGAGACAGAAAGAAGAAGGACCACCAAAAAGAGTCATAGTCGACAATGGTCCACATTAGCCAACTTGGGTCGACCACTGCAGTTGACGCAACCAAGCTAAAAGACGAAGATTAGGGAAACTCTTAGAAACTCTAGCCACTGAAGAAAAAACAAGAAGCCAGATTAGACGCAAGGAGCTCGACGACATTGAGAAGGAACAAGTCGAATTCCTGTCAAAATGCAAAAATTTAGCACAATCTATAATACTAGGACCGATGGAAGCTGACACCGACAAGCCACTTGAAAAGGCATATCAACTATTTGAGAGTGTGGTGTCGACCCTACAAGTACATATGTAAAATAAAAAAGAAGAGCAAAAAGAAGAGACATCTAGATTATTGATGCAATAGTACACAACATTCTCATAAGCTTACAAAGTGCTACAAGACCACATGGAAGAGTCTGTCATTATAGAAGAGGTACTCCGAGACTGGCCTACCTTTTACCGGCAAGTATTTCAGCAAACCCGACATACTCGAGAACAGATTCAAGCATTGGAAAAGAGAAAGAGCACTGAAGAAGCACTGAGAAATACAATACAAGATCAAATCGTGCCGGAGACAACCAAACTGCAGAGACTCGAAAGACAAGCACACCAGTGGGTGCAGCAAGCACTCCCAAGCTTGGAGAAATTATATACCATCTGCCCGCAGATGAAAATAATATTGGAGACAGTAGAAGAAAAAGACTAGTTCATGGGACTCGACATGGAAAGAATAGCAGACCTTTCCATTCAGGAGAAGATGTCGACTTTATCAAGCATTACAACACTGACCATCGACATTCATAAAGTACTTCAAAGTTGGACAGAATTTCAACATCAACTCGCTATTACAGCAGAAGAAATCGTTGAAGAATATGCAATATCATCTAGTATAAAATATTGGTGTAAAATATTGATGTAATTAATAAATTAACAACTTAAATTATAAAAGATTTGAAGAAGAACTATCTTGAACAAGAAATTAATAATAAAATTCTTAATAAACAATGTATATGAACAAAAAAAATTGATGAAAAAATTCAAAAATCATGTAGTGGAAGAAATAGAGGTCGGAATATAGAAAGAGATAAGATAATCATATAACTATTCTTTCATACATTCAAGGTACTAAGCACAAGATTGCCATGATTCTAGGGAAGAGAAACATAAGGCATCCTTATGTCCTCTTAACTATTCGAGAAACATGCTAGACTTGATAATGGATCCAATTGAATGAAAGCTCCATAAGGGGGTATATGTGATAGAATAAGCCTCCAAAAAAAATGTAATCAATAAATTGACAACTTGAGCTATAAAAGTTTCGAATAAGGACAACCTCGAGCAAGAAATTAATAATAAAAGTCTTAATAAACAATGTATATGAACACAAACAAATGGATGAAATAATTCAATAATCGTGTAGTGGAAGAAATAGAGATCAAAATATAGAAAGAGATAAGATAATCCTATAACTACTATTTCATACATTCAAGGCACTATCTGTAAGACTACTAGGATTCCACGGAAGAGACCCATAAGGGTATCCTTCTCTCCTTTTAATATTTGAGGAACATGCTAGACTTGACTATGGATCCAATTGAATGAAAGTTTCATAAAGGGGTATATGTGATAGAATGTAGGTTGGTGAAATCAGTTGCTCAATCAAAACAAGGTTAAAAGAAAAAAACATGGTATATAATATGAAAGGATTAAGAAATCTACCATCACTAAACACTCCAACACTTTCAATCACCATATATTTTTAGCTGATTCAAGAGTGATAAGACAAATCCCATATTACTACAAAAGGAAACTCAAAGAGGTATTAGAGGTCGAAAAAAATGAGAATATTATTAACCGAGATGATGGTTTAAGGTTGAAAGAAGCTTAAAAACATGTAGTTCAACATCTTAAAAACCCAAACCCATCTTGATTTTTTCATTTTTAAACCCAAAAATGACCTTCTTCTTTAAAAAACATTATATGTGGATTTCTTATTTTGTATTAATATCACAAAATCATGAACTTGTTAAGCTCTCCTAAAGATAAACTTGCTTGGTGGGCCTACATGGGCTATGAGTGAGAGATAATATGTGAGAGGTCCATAGATTCATCTTTAGATACATCGATTTATTATTATTGCTTATGAATGTATTTGGGTTATTTGAGAGTTTATCTCTTAACATATAAGGAATTATTGTATCACTCATCATTATAATACTTCAAGGAGCTATGCTCCACATGCATATATGGTGTGCATTATGTGTATATAGGTTTATTATACTTTATTATCCAACATGTTCATTACAAGTGGTAACAAGGTGGACAATTCTAGATTCTATATTGAGCACCTTCAAGGAGTACATCTCGCTAGCGAAGCTATAACTTTCTAGGGACCTCAGAATTTATTTTAGAATCAAGTGTTGAAAAGAAGACATCCTTTTATCAACAAAATATATTTTATTAACCCTAGCATGAGAATATTATAACTACAAATCATATAAGTCAGGGTTTCTACCAATCCCAAAACATTAATAAAACTAATGGGCACAGAAAATTTTAAGGATCCGTAATTTTCTTAAAGTATAGAAACCTTGGCAAATATACTAATTCTTAAATTTCCAACCATAAAATGTTTGGCGATATTGTTGTAAAATATTCAAATTTGTAACCATTGTATATAATTCGTGGAAAATTTTGGTGCTATTTAGAATAAAATAAGTTTACCCCATAGAATTTGGGCTAATCAATTTAGAAAAAAAATAGAAATTGATGAATTTATTTTTGGAAAAAACCCCTAAAATTAGCCCATGGTACGAATTTCACCCCTAAAATTTTCCTTCGTAATAGGGTTCACTAAAACACATCTTTCAAGATTCTAAAGCCTAATTGTAATGACACTAGTGAGTTTTGAAAGAAGACATCAAATGTTGTTGTAAGTCTAGAATTTTCAACTGATAAGGTGAACTTCAAGATTATTGTTTTTACAAAACCATTCTCTCAATTAGACCTATGAACAAAAGGGCTTAGTACATGACCATATCTTCCTTTTACAAAATCCAAATTGAAAGAGGCTAGTGGAATTTAGGAGCAGACATTTAAAGTTCTTATAGGTCTAAATTTGAGTGAAGTTAGACTGGAAATCTTAGAGGTTCAAGGTCAACTTGCAAAGCGATCTCCACTGAAGGGTCTAAAATAGAAAGTCCAATTAACACTGACATAACTCTTAATTGGAAGTTCCAATTTGAGTTTTTAGAGGGAATTTGAATGACGAAAGAAAGAAGAATATGCATGTAAATATTTTGGAACAACTTGGCATGGCTCTTGTGGAGATATTTGAACTCGAAATCCATGGTACATACAAAGACCCGAGTTGTTGGCCCAAAATTGATGAAAATGCAAAACTTTAATGGGGATAAAGAGGATACTAATTTTAGAGTCATTATTGCAAAGGAATATTGGAGGACTGATTTCTTTTCCAATATTTATTTGGAAGGAGAATCTATGATTTAGTGGAAGAGTCTTGATAGAGATACTAGTTTGAACTACACATGGAAATGGTTTAAAAACTGTCTCAAATAGATGGATAAAGGAAACAAAATCAACAAAAATAGACATTCTATGTGTTTAATATAAGGAAAACATGCATAAAATCAAGGAGGAATTGATCAAACCTAAAACGATCTTGGAATCCTTTAATCAAACATATGATTAGTTCTCCAAGTCACAATATTCCTTTAATCAAACACTTATTAAGAGGGTTAAGAACTTAAAGCAAAAAAACACAAACATGTTGAAGAAGAAAATTGACAATTCAAAGAAATATGAAAGATGAAATAGGCAATGAAAGGTGAAGAGATGAAGAGATTAGATAAGCATAATAATGATCTTCTTAATGTAATAATTTGAATTAGCATATGCAAGGTGGAAACGATAATCGTAGATGAAGAAACCTTACATATTGCTTAAGTCAAATTAGAAATGCAAACCAGAATGAAGCATGAACGAAATTGATAAATGGTGCCACTCTTTAGCTTCAAAAATAAAAGGAATAAAGGCTACAAGATGATCATTAGAAGAACAAGTTGACATCCAACTAGAGAATGTAAATGTCAATTTGAAAAAATTAACTAAAACAATTGACAACATTCTCTTCCCGGATGTGGGTGTTCATGATGGAATTGACAGAAGGCACGTGGGAGACAGGGCACATGCCAAGGCAAGTGGGAGCCCCTCCCCCACGCCCCCCAAGCTTAAGAAGGTCACGTCGGTCCTTCTTGCAACAACAAGGGACGTCTTACCCATGTAAACAGGTTTTCACTCTGCAAAATCCGTAATGAGATGCTTCGCCATGGCAAGTTTCACATGGATCTTGTACGAGCAAGGCCGTCACAACCTCTACGCCATGCCGCGACGTACATGTTATGGGAACCAGAGGCCTCTTCACTTGTAGGGATGGTGTTATAACAGGGAAAATCCAGAGACATGCTCTTAAAATGTTGTTAGGCGATATGACACTCTTGCGCAATGGTCCATAAGCCCGCTCCTTGGTCTCCATTGCTTGCAAATTCGAGCTGGTATGGTGTATCCGGAGATCATCTCGGCGAAAGCTTGGAACGAGCATTCCACTGTTCAGTTCCCCAACACCCAGGAAGGTCTCGCCTTTGCTTGGTCTTACCCCAATCTTTTGGCCATGACATCTCATGGGAAGGATGCAAACAACATTGACTCGGAGGCCCTCTTCTGCGACGAAACCCCAGACCATATTCTGTGACTCCATTGCGGTTATGGAAACTGAAATACTTGGGGAATTTAGGCTTTGGCTCGGGCCATAGGTTGCTATTTCAAACTACTAGCATCTAAGGTTGCTATTTCAAACTACTAGCATCTAAAGTTTATTCTCTCATAGGTTGCTATTTCAAACTACTAGCATCTAAAGGTTATTCTCTCCAGAGCCATGAGAGAACTTTATCCTCTCTGGAGCCATGAGAGAGAGCTTTGGAGATTTAGTGAAGCTTACTGTCAACACCTTTAAGGAAGATGTTGAACGAAGCTTGGTCCACATGACAGACATCATGCAACTCTCGGAACCTCCCTTCCAGCGAGCCAATAAGGCCACCAAAGAAGCAAGCACCAACAAGGCCAGCCGAATCCACCAAGAAGATCTAGTTGCCTCATTCATCGATACTAGTTCTGTCCTCTTTCTTCTATGTTCATGGTTCAATACATAACCGATTTTTCCTTTAACTTCTTTTGGTTTGACAGACTGTCAATGTATAAACTTCTTTTGGTTTGACAGACTGTCAATGTATAAAGGATTGGCAGCTAACAGATGTTTGTTTTGGACTCTTCTGCATCTTACTCTTTTTTGGTCCCATGATCACTGTCAGACTCCATGTTTCTGGAGCCAACATCAAATATGTAACTGTTTTTCTTTTAATTAAGTAATAGAAAGAGTACTTCTTACTGCTAAAAAAAATTGACAACATTCTCTCCCAAGAAAATACAATCAAGATCAAGCACATAGGCTAGAACATTTTACTACACTAGAAAGGAACTAGGTAGGTGCAAGGTTGGTCAAAGCCTAAAGGTGAAGGAGACCCCACTTGAAGTGAAACCATATCAACATCCTTGTTACATGGAAATTTTATAAGAAAGGCAAGAAAGTATAAAACAATATCTTCTAGTCCAAAAATAAAAGGGCACAATGAACAACATTTATGGAGATTGAGGAATAGTTATGCAAACAAAATATTATCATGGACCAACAACTACAACAAATTGGTAAAGATACACCACTGCATAGAACCAAAGAAAAAGAAACAGTGTGATGGAATGAAAGAAAAAAACTCGTGACATCAAATTATCAAGGATTAACATGATAAAGAATTAATAATGGATAGATGACTAATAAATAGTGGTCCAACAAGAGAGAAAATAAGAGGAATTTATCCTACTTGGTTTTATCATATATAAAACCCTTCACTACAAAGCTTTGAGAACAAAACTCTTCAATGGGAGTATTATGTAATCACTGTAATTGAAGTAAATAAGGGGATAATGGATCAAATGTGCATGTATATAGTGGATTGATTTCGTAGTGGGCCTACATGGACATTTAAACACATGAGGGAACCCACGGGATGTTTCCCAAATTCATGGTTATCATCCCTAGTAAACTAGTTGGTGTAGACTAGTGGGGACTCGAACTAGGCACTTGGTAACAATTAGTTGTACTAAGCCTTTAAGCTTGTAATGTATAATAATTTATTGTCCAACTTGTCATAATAATATTTTTGGGAGTTACATTGTTTGTGTGTAGGTTTGTTAAGTTTTATTGTGCATTATATTCACTACAATGCATTTATAAATTTCCATTATGTATCTCAATCAAGCAACTACACAAATCATATACATTTAGCTTAAAACTAAGTATAAGTAATGAATTACAATTGGTAGATATTTCCAACCTGGAAGAAGCTTTTCAACCACTATAAGTGTTAAATTCAAAGAACGCTTAGCATGTTCGCTTATGCAAAATTTAGCAAATATTTTTCTCTCAACCCAAGAAATCAAACAAAGCAATACTATTTTTTGTAAATATGAACCAAAAAAAGTCTACAAACTAAAGAAGTCACATTATTGTGAAACAAAGACTAACCCAAAATACTGGTTAACAGAGCTAATAAAGATAGTATTAACCATAAAGACAACACTGATACTATTATTATAGTACCAGCTCAAAATAAAAGGTTTACACATCCTAAGATTTCAAATCATTCCTTCTCAGAGAAACTGATGAAGATACCCTCATGTTCATGGAATTGCCAAGGCCAACTAATCATTGTGTTGATCCATTCCAGGAGCACATGCAATTTTCTCAATCTAAAAACAGAAACATGCTCTACACCTTTTAATCCAACCAATGAAAGCATTTCAAATCAAATTTGGCCATGGAATTGTGACATCATGCTCTAGAAATTGCCACAAAATCTCTTTGACAGTGAGCAATTTCAAGTTAACATCTCTATTGAAAATACCAGGTATTAATTTTGTCAAGAACCCAGCAGAAACTCTTTTAACCGATTGTTAAACTCGCTTGACTTTTCAAGGACCAAAGCATGCCCTGCATCCTCAAACAACACAAGCTCTGCTCTATCACCAAGATGCCTGCCAGGCTCAAACAGGGTTAATAGGTTGCAACAAATGAAAACAATAAACATTATGATGCCATGCAACAGTCAGTTTACAGACCTCTTCAATCTATTTCCCAACTCAAGTGGAAAAATCTGATCATGCTCCCCCCATATTATCAGTGTTTCCTGCATGGAAATTAGAACAATAGATTACGCATATAAAAACAAAAAATAAAGAGATAAAGCATTCAGCTCTTTGCCAAAAGGGGTTGGATCCATTAGTTAGGAGTTTGTGATCCATCATAGTTTAAGGATGCAAACCTAGAAGGTGAAATGAATATTTTCATGTGCACCATTGGCAAATGTTTCTATAGTTTTTAAAACAAGCCAATTAACTCTCCTGTCTGAAGATTGAAAGTAACAAAATTTGTATAGCTAACTATGGAAACATCAGGGATCACATGCATAAAACTTATCAATAATTACTGATCTCTTCTGTCTGAAGATTGAAAGTTGCAAAATTTGTATAGCTAACTATGGGAACATAAGATATCATATGCATAAAACTTATCAATGACACTGATGTATGAACAGAATCACTGCTTAATCTCCCATATGAAGAGAAGCGTTGTTTTTTGAGACAAAGTTTCTTTTTTTTGAAGGAATGTATAATTTATCGACTAGCTGATGCCACAAAAGAAAAATGAACAGAAAGAACTTTTTATTCTATCTTCTCTTTTACCTGATGTATAACAGGAAGTTCAGAAGCTTTTCTACCCGCAATTAAATGGTTGATCAACTCTACTCTCTCCTGCCTCCTATCTGTAACCATATTCTATAACATTGAAAACTAATTAAACAGTTTGCAAAAACATATCAAAATGTTAGAACTTAGAAATGGATTGAAAATCAGATGTAGAGAGTATCTTCATTTTCAGCAAAGAAGGGGGGAAGAAATCAATAAACTTACAGCTATGAAATCCTGAAGTAGACAAGAAGGGACCATTTTAGGAGCCCTGACAAACGAAAACTCCATCAGTTTCTTCAGATTAGCAGCAGTCTCTGGCAGTAAAATGCTTATGGCAGTTGCCAAGTCAGATACCTTGAAAAGCCCTTCCCTCATATCTTTCTCTTCCAAACAAACTCCAGCAGCAACAAGGGCCACCTTCTGAACTGCATCTGGGTACAGATGCGCTAGTTGGTAAGCTACAAAACCACCGTAACTCAACCCAACAACATGGAACTTGGTGACTCCTAGCGCTTCCATTAGTTTCATCACACATTGAGCTTGAAATACCTCTGTTCTATCAGGCCTCGTCGTAAATGATTTTCCAAAGAATATGAGATCTGGTACATAGAGATTAAAGTGGCCACTAAAAGGTTGAATCTGGGATCTCCATTGCCACATTGCATTAGCTCCTAGGCCATGAATAAGAAGCAAAGCAGGTTCGTTGCTGATCTTTTTAGGCACCCAACAATGCATTGTTGTACCATCACCCAATTCCACTAGTTTTGATTTCATTCCAGCACTTGCAAAGTAGATATGAAAACATCGATTAAGTGAAGCTGTGAAACTAAAGCAGCCTGTCATGGTTTTTGACTAGGGCCTGCCTTCACTTGAGGGCAGGCAGAGAGGAATTAATGGGTTTTCACTATTCACACTCCTTTTTGTGGGGAAGATAATTGGTCCACCCCTTTCTGTTTAGGGAAATGTGATATAGAGAGTATCCTAGGTCAGTAGGATAACTATGAGTAAAATGTTAAGTAGATGTGATGGAATAATGGTAAGGAATCATTGGAAACCAATCCAGTGACAATGTGAAAGGTGAAAGAAAACTCATTAAACAGGGATATATATTTGAAATTTAAGTTTGATTCGTTAAGAGGAGAAGTTGTTATCCTGTAACCTAAAAGATCAAATCACAAATCCAGCTTATTGTGTGATGGGCTGATTGCTTTCTATCATTTCTTTAAAAAAAAAACATACTGTATAAACAACAAAATCTGAAAGGGTTGAAACTAGTAACTACTGAACATAAATTAACATGCTCAGATACCAGGCTTGGTTGAAACTTGACATTAAGGTATTCATACACTCACAAGAAATTGCAGAGAGGCTTCTGAGAAACCCAAGCCATGATCTGATCCAAACCCTTCACCCAATCTACAGGCACACAAAGTTTGTGCTGCTGATAACTTTATAATAATGGCTGTAAAATAGGGCAATTATCATTTCGAATTTGACTTGCAAGCCATTGGGCAAATTTCACACTGATCAAACTCCCAAAGATAATAATCAAAAAGCAAAATTTTATGCAATGGTCCAAGCTTGGAGACTTATCGAATTCTGTATAGCCGAATCGCTGAATTGGGCCGTGCAACTCTAACCTGATGGGTATCCATCATCATTCAAATTCTCCCCATAAATTTATTAGATTTCCAGTTTTCTCACAGAAATCTTAGACTTTATCCTTCCACATGCCTTACCTGGTACTGCCATGTTTTGTCTCTCTATTTATTTTTACACTTGTTTCTTTTCTGTGCAATAAAAACTTTATTCCGATTAGTCTTTTTACTAACCTCTCATTTCCTCTTACTTGATATTTGCTTCTGTGCATTTTGTGAATTAGAAGTTGGATAACAAGATGGAGATGGAGTTGAACTATTGGATAACCATTCTTCTAGTTTGTCCTGGAATCCTGCTTTGTATTATCCAATTATCACATCAAATTGTCCAGTAGAAATTTCTGGGTAAGCACACTAAATGCCAAAAGGGATAAAATTTTCTTACATCATCTGGCCCAGTAGTCGTGTAAAGTTCGCAGTACTTTACTTTAGGCAATAATATTGACCAGGGTAGGAATTTGAAAACTGAACAGCCCGTCAAATTTGATACTTTTGACATTTGTATAGTTTGTTATTGATAGTTCGTTGAAGATTCATGAAACTTTTGACCATTTGATGGGCAAATTACCTCATCAGTCATGACGTTAAATGCCATCCCTGATACTGACAGATAAGCTTCACACATGACAGTGAAATGCGCGCTTAAAGCGAGGCTTAAGTGTAATAACGAGGATTCTTATGTGCAGCTCTAGCCCATCCATGATCCGAGGCTATTACCAAAAATGCCTGAAAACTGTCAAAATCGACGCTGATATCCAATAAAATTGTTACAGAGTTCCAACTCAAATCCCCATGGTTCTCCAACTGGAAGTGAATCTTGTGAAAGCAAGTCCATTGGGTGCTAGTGCACAAAGCTTTCTTCAGCCAAAATATGATAAAAAACTGGTGCACTTTAGAAGTCTTAGCAAGGAGCATAAAAATTGATGTCTAGCATTTTTCAAGAGTACAAATAGATCAAACTTTATGGGATAAATGGCTTGATGTTTTGAATATAAAAAATTGAATTATAAATTTTGTAGGATAATAATTTTTTTTTAAATTTGTATTAGGTGGTTTATTATATTTTCAATTCCATGTAAAACTAAACATGGATTGATTGGAAAGGATCAAATAATTTGAGAGTGTATTCTAACTAGACTATAATTTATATAAATAAATAAAATAAAAATAAATTTTATTTATTTTAGTAATCAATTACTCTTAACAAATTAAACAATCATAATGAAAACTTTGAAAATAAACTTATAACTTGGAATCAGAATTACACAAATACTTACCTTTTAAAAAATAAAAAAATGCATTTGCTTTTCAAATTTTTCTTCAGAGTAACTCTATCCAGATTTATGTGAGAACATTAAACTCAACTATCAAGACACCAATTTTATAATAATTGTGTTTGTTTCTCCTATACTTTGAAAATGTCTCAATATGTAGCATTTTGTTCTAGCATTTTAGTTTTTGTCTAATGACTCTCTATATAGTAATATCAATACACTAGTGAGCTCATTGCAATCTTTCAATGGGTTTAAGTATCCTGAAAACATATTATGAATTAGTAATCTAAAACATCAACATAAATTACTTACACAATTATCTAAAAACTTTAGCCACAAATATCTATATTACACCAAGCTTTTGGTAAGTGTAAAAGTAGGCCTATTGTAACATACCCACCACCCTCTTTACATCATTGTGACCATGGGGTACTCAATTTCATATCCTAAATTTAACATAGATACCCAATTTTGTTTTTTCTCCATTTATTTAATTACATAGTAGAATAATATATATATATATATATAGAGAGAGAGAGAGAGAGACCCAAAACATCGTACACATTCACAATATCTTGACTTACAATTCAAACAAGAAATAAGCATACAATGCCATGCAATCTCATTCATTGGTACAAGCATAAATAATAATTTATGCAATAAGCAAACACATAATTAAACATTGCATTCTCAGACAATTATACTTATCTTTTAAACCAAACATTCTCCAACTGACTACAGAAGAAGGATGTTCCTCCCAGCCATAGGCATTATCAAGCAAATCCTTACTTTGATAGGATACCCCCTAGCTGGGGCTATCAATCCACAAGGGCTAAGTGTTTTTCCATAGCTTCTAAACAACCAAATACCTCAGGCAACCCACTAGTGACTTAAACCCCCTCAATAACTACCCCGATCCTCAATCCACTTTCCCCATCAACCTACTCAACGCTAGGAACAAGCTCCCTTCTATGAGTTAACAATCCCTCGAGTAGCCTCCAGTCCCCTTCTATTGCTCTAGAACAGGCTGGACAAGAAGTCTCTGAATTGGGAACTCCAGGGATAAGTTGCATGTCAGGTTTCTCTTTCTCACCAGTCTACTGGGTTAATGGCATGCAAAATAAGCATTCACCCATGACTTCACACTCCTCTATCAAAGTATCAAGCTCGTTTCTTCCAGGTAACGACAAGGCAAATGGTGAAGGAAAATTCGAATGATGGAAATAGTGGGAGATACCAAAACCCTCTCAAGATTTCATTTTTACGTTTATAGGCATGCACGATGTTGCCATGTGGCCCATCCACATGGAACCACTCTTAATGCCCTTTTCATAATTAAATAAAGAAGGCTCCTAATCAAGGATTAATAAAATATGGTTAAGTGGATGAGGTTTAGGACATAAGCTAAGCCCCTTGCCTCGATCATTTCCATAATCCCACTGTCACTTCCCCTCTCGTGGATTCATAGCCCACCCCATCTCTTCTTTGTCCTTCTTCCACTACAACCATTTAGAGATTTTTATATTAATATAAAAAATATATGCATTTACATAGTCTTGATCATGCCGATCCTTTGTTTATGTCTTCTAGCCTTTTACATCAATATTTACAAAATTTACATCATGGGGTCAAAACTAGGGTATTACATCTCCCCCCCCTCGCCCTACTGCCTTAATTTATGCATTGTCCTCGGTGCATCATCAACAATATGTAATGTACAAAAAAATTATCAAAATTTCAAAATAGTTGAGGGTATGCCTCCTGCATCACATCCTCGAGCTCTCACGTTGCTTCTTCAAGAGTGTAATAGGTCCATTGGACCTTTACCTGCTTGATGGCCTTATTCTTCAGCAATGTAACTCTCTTGTCTAGGATGCGTGCTAGTTGTATCGGAATATCGCTTTCTAGTTCCACCTGGATCACAACCCAATCAATTATGTCATTAGGATTAGGTACACATTTCTTTAACATACAGACAAGTAGGCAATGCTAATGCATAAGTTACATATCCTATTCTATCCAAAATTTCAAATGGCCCACAAAATCGAGATGCAAACTTTGGACAAATTCCCAGTTTTAGGGAATTATTCTTTGGTATGACTTTTAGATACACACAATCTCCCGCCTTAAATTATTTCAATGCTCTTCCTTTGTATGCATAACTCTTTTGTTTGTCATGTGCCACTTTCAAATTCTTCCTGATTTTTACCATCAGCTATTTCATCTCTCTGAGTAGTTTTGGACCAATTATTACCGTGTCAATTGGATTGTCCCAACTAATTGGAGTATTGCACTTTGTACCATATAATGCTTCAAATTGACTCATTTGCAAAGAAGCATGATATCTATTATTATATGTAAACTCTACTAGATATAGATAGTATTCCCATTTTCTTGGTTTATCCATCACGTGCATCCTTAACATATCCTCAATGACCTTGTTGACTCTCTCAGTCTGCCCATCTGTTTGTGGATGATAGTGTTGTTGTAAATGTAACTTCAAAAGATATTTTGTTGTATATAGTTATTGTATTTTGTTGTACCCCCATTGGAGATGTTTATCCTCCATTCAGGATGTCATTATTATGATTGGTTATTGAGGTAAACCCTCTGTTGTAATTTGGGGCAATAATCCCCAAGATAGTTATTGTAAAATGTATTTTTAAGTCTTCCTAGGTAGGTCGACACCAAAGAGATAACCTCGTTGACCTAGTTAGTTAAGTGAGTCACACAACTGAAGAATATAAATAGGGAGGCACCCTCCCTATTTGGATACACACTCACTCACTCTCTGAAGTGAGCATTAGGAGGGAGAGAGTACAAGTTCTCTAGAGGAGAAAGAGAGAGAGGTACAAAAGACTTCTTATTCTTGGGTTTTTTCATCTTGTGATTTTGTACTAGTTACAGAACTATTCTGAGGAAGTTTGCGGGGTTTTCTCCTTTATTTTTTCCCAAAGGAAAATATTTATGTCTTGTGTATCTTGTGTTTTTTGATGTGCTTGTTATTCTTTCAGATAAAGATCCCAAACAAATTGAATTAAAGTAGAAAACTAACATGGTATCAAAGTTTCTGTGAAAGAAGGAACTACGCATCAATGGGAAACTAGGGCTTCCTAGTTCAAGGTATTCTCTCCACAGACCATCAAGAAAAGAGGACTAGACTAACTCTCCCTAGGAGGGCACATCTTTTGGAGGAAGCAGAACCAAATTTGGAGAATTTTCATTTTTGATCGAGACACTAGTGTTAGGAGAAACTAGGGCATCAGAGTTTTTGAGCTTCCATCTGTTACAGAGAAAACTTCCTATGGCTTGGGTTGTACCACAACAGACAAAGAAACCGCAAAAATCAATCCTTTCCCAATATGCAAGAGAAATAAAACATCTAACACTAAAGGATCTCGAATCATACCTTATTCCGGATGGTTGAAGTAGATCCTCGTTGAGCTTTTTCCAATCCCGCTTGCTTTAGGAATTCACTCTCAACAATAGTAAACAAGGCAAGCATGCTATATAATATAGTCTTAGGCCTACTCTAGCATATATAATCAATAATGCATAAGCAATTAAACACATCCATGGATTCAATATCCATTTAAATGCACATCATTGGACAAGAAAAGACATTTCTATTAATAAAATCAGAGATTACATAAGTGACAACCTCTGTCGGCACATCTGCGAACTGGAGAAACTGAGTCCTCCACCTGAGCCTCCACCACCTCAATCCTCCATCTCTTGATAGAAATCTCACAAGAAAAGGCAAGCTTGGGAAGAACACAAAGTGCTCCAAGGGACAAATGGATGTAGACTCAAGTATAAGCAAGCTACGGCAACAATGGACTATAGTTTTCTTGCTCTTCAATTCCTCCTCTTTAATGTATCCAAGGGGTTTCTTATATAGTGCTTCAATGGGGTAATGGAAGGTCAAATCCGAGCGATCTCGAGGCATATAGAAGGGTAATAGACAAGTGATTCGGATCCACATCAAGGAAAACTCCAAAAGTATTTGGACTTATGCACACATCCTGATGTACGCGGGTTTAAGGGTAATATCTGTGTATATACGCGAGAAAGGGATTAAAAGTTGTGTACAACAAATAATAGGTGTTTTTAGGGATGATCTTGGAAATATCAAAGGTACAATAATGGTCCATGGGCCCTAAAGAGTCTGCAGAGGGACAAGGAAATCCATAAAAGTGTGATCAACCATGTGTGGTAAAATCAACTGTAACAGATGCCCCCTAATGTGTGAGGTCAGAGGGGTAACATGAGGGCAGAAATACATTATAAATCCATCCCAGAAGTGGAGTGACGAAGAACCAGGTGGAAGAACTAGCCATCCATCAGTATATTACAATAATCAATATCTGCATATGACTGCAAATACATATAGCAGTCCTGGATACATAAGAGTACAATGGCCATGAATAGGCATGATACAAAATATGACATGTGTGGTCATCACCACGTACAATATATAATAGATCAGAATCTCCATGATGAATATATACAATTGATCAATATCTCCATGAAAACTCAAGATATACAATAGATCAAGATCTCCATAATGGCTGAAGATATCTGACATACACTGGAATCAAGTCACGAGAGCTGAAATCTTATGAACACTAGCACGATCAAGGCAGTAGCATATGTGGAATGCCACCAATCTGGAAAGTATTCTACACAAACCGCTACAAGTACATGTCCTACTATGTGAATAGAGGTGTCGAGGTCGAAGATAGTAGTCCATTGTCTGATTACCGATCATTGATGTATACTGTTAAAAGACGCGAGATCACCCACCGATAATGAAAATGGGAATCAAGGTACTAGAGTGCAATATAACAAGTGTGAATAGATGTGTTGAGGTCAAACACTTGAAAGAATCCATCGATCAAGGGACATTGACGTATTCCCAAAACTGTTGATGGCGAGAGAACCTACCACTGATGACTGTAAGTCTTAAGGCACTCAAATGACTCTAGACTCTTATCCTAGAATAAATGATTTGAAGTCGATGGGATGGAATCCATTGGAAGGAGGGAATTAAGGCATCCCCCATCAACCAACACAAGGTACTCAGTAACATTGTATAATGTGGAAGGACTCGAACAAGATGTGCATGAACCAGTAATAGTACCGGGAATGGCCGACATGCAAAGTCAAGACAACTGAAGAATGGCCGAATCAGGGTTCAACTTCCTTTGAACAAGAGCATAAAGGCAAATGGTGACTGAATGTAGGTAGCATAGACTTGATATACAAAACTGGGACATCTATGTGACACAGGAAGCATCGACAGAGGCTCCATATGGACTGGAAGCTTAACTAGTTGGTGGAGATAAAATCAGAGAAATGAGTACATCTCCTAAAGTCAAACTACTAACCCAACCAACATATGTGATATACAGTGCTATGTTCGAAGGCGACACGACTCGACTGCTGCCAAAGATAACATCTTTTCCTGTCCGGCCTTTTGGTTTTTTTACTTTTTTAGACTTTTTCAAATATTTTGAAAAGCTTGAAAAAGAATAAAAGTACTTTAATGGGGTAATGGAAGGTCAAATCCAAGCAATCTCGAGGGATATGGAAGGCCAAGAGACAAGTGATTCGGATCCACATCAAGGAAAACTCCAAAAGTATTTGTACTTATGCACACATCCCGATGTACGCAGGTTTAAGGGTAATATCTGCATATATACGTGAGAAAGGGATTACAAGTCCCATACAACAAATAATAGGTGTTTTTAGGGATGATATTGGAAACATGAAAGGTACAATAATGGTCCATGGGGTTCAAAGAGTCTACAGAGGGACAGGGAAGGCCATAAAATGTGACCAACCATGTGTGGTAAAATCAGCTGTAACACCCTCCACCGATATGAAAAAGGGACCTCACTAGGAAACTCACCCTAGAAGGGAGAATCATTTTGTGGAATCAAAATTCAGTTCCAAGAATTTTCATTTTTGGCCTCATCTCTACTACCAGGCAAAACTAGGGCATTAAGGTTTTGGAGTTTCCATCCACTTAATGGGGAAAAGGACCTGAATGAGCAATTGCTTTCAAGGAGGCACACCTTTCTATCTAGACATAATCTTAAGATTCCAAGTTTGGAAAATTAGGGTTTCTCTATGGAACCCTAGGTCAGCTAGCTCCAGAACTAGGTTGGGCATTGCAAGTTGGTAAGATCTAATTATCTTCTATTTGCATTTGAGGTTCTCATTTTAAAATGACTCATCACAACCATCTTGATGAAAAGCTTGGGGGAGCTGACAACTATTGGGCATTGAAGTATAGGATCTCCCTTATCCTTAAAGAAAATTATTTGGCCAAGTATATCAGTGGGGAAGTTCTAGCTCCAAAGGGAGATGAAGCTAAGGATATTCATAAGAAGAAATTGGTCAAGGTGAAGAGAACCATTGTATATTCTATTAAGGATCATCTCATCCCTCACGTGACATCCTTGAAGACACCCAAGGAATTGTTCGATGATTTGATGAAGCTGTTCAAAGGAAAGAACATCAATCAAAAGATGACATTAAGGAACCAGCTAAAGGATTTGAAGATACAAAGTTCAAAGACCATACAATCCTACTTCACGAGGGTTTCTCAAATCAAGGAACAACTCGAAGAAGTCGAAGAAAAGGTAGAAGAAAGAGATATTGTTATGACCACCTTGAATGGTCTCCTAAGATCATGTGATTCATTCATTCAAGGAATATGTGACAGAAAGAATTTGACCACTTTCAATAGAATTTGGGAAGAATGCACATAAGAAGAAGCTCGGCTCATAACAAGAGGAGAATACGGGAGCAACTGAAGATCAAGCTCTCACAATTCACACAAGAAGAAATTATAGAAATAAGGTGGACCATCATCCCAACAAAAGGGAGTACCCCCATCACAAAAAACAAAATAAAAACAAAAAATATCTATCCAGTATTAGATGTTACACATGGGATGAGAAGGGACACTACTCCAGAGACTATCCCAGAAACAAAGTCTCCTCCAACAAGAAGTCGAACAAGAAAATACATCATGCTCACACCATTGAGGATGATGAACCAACAATGAAAAGAATCAAAGAAGAAAGAGTTGATTCCTCAAGTGATGAGGAATATGTACTTTAATCTAGAAGGATTCAACCCATGATAAATAAGAACATCTTATCCATCTCAGTGTTTGGATAAGAAGGGATGCGGTTGTGAATGAAGAAGTGACACTTAGTTTCAGAACCAGTATACAGCCCCATGTGATCTATTAATGTATAGAAGACTTTCTCAAGCATGAGCAAGATAGACACAAGTTCCCATAATCAGATGATGAAGTAGAGCACACTGTCAAAGACTCTAGTAATTCATGCTAGAAGAAAAGGATCAAGAGGGATTCCACCAACCAAACAACAAAGATAAGAAGACTTTCTCAAGCATGAGCAAGACAGACACAAGTTCCCATAATCAGATGATGAAGTAGAGCACACCGTCAAAGACTTCAGTAATTCATGCTAGAAGAAAAGGATCAAGAGGGATTCCACCAACCAAACAACAAAGATAAGTGCTTCATATATATATCTAGTTACTTAAATGATATTGTTTAGTTGTGTACATACTTATATTCAGTTGATTTATTATGCATGATTGAGTGTTTGCATTTATAAAAAGTATATTACTAACTTGCATGCGATGGGTAAGTAGCTTATGGTGTTGTACAACATTCCATTGCTACTTATCTAGAATGAAACCTCTTTGTTGACTTGTTGGGAGTAGTGCACACTCTTAATAACATTATGGTAGAGATGGAAGGCATCTAGAAAGTTATCATATATAATGAATGTTGTAGCATTGGCTAAGATAGTTGCATGACTGTATGACATATATATTTATTCATAAGAATTTGTTGTTATTAATATGTTTTGGAAATTATGAAATGTTTCTAATCATGTAACTGAATTTGACTTGTAGGAAAGATCGTATACAATCACCTACAAGAAAATAAGGATGAGACTTGTTCTGAAGAACAAGTGATGACGGTTCCACTAGAAGATTCACTCCAACAAATGAAGAAGAACCTGAAGCTCCTAGGGACACAGACACCATGACGGAAGAAAGAGATTCAGAAGAATCATGATATGACTGAGCTATAGAGAGTATATGAAGACCATATTGGGCACAAAAGATCATCCAAGATGAAGAAAAGTATGACGGGACTTCCAAAGAAAGTAAGATGCCTCAAACACACTCTAGTTATGTAACACTGTTGAGTGACATCATTGATACAAAACCTTCCAACTATGAAGAAGAAGCAAATAAGAAAGAATGGAAGGACGACATGATTGAAGAGTATCAGTCGATCATGAAGAATTATGTCTAGGATGAGGTTCCAAGACCTGAAGGGAAATTTGCAGTATCCTTCATGTGGATATACAAGATCAAGCATGCAACATATGACAGCATTAAGAAATGCAAAGAATGGTTCTTGGTTTCTCTCAAAGAGAGGGAGTAGATTATGGAGAGACGTGCTTCATTAACCAGACACACTTCTACTTTACTAGAGAAGTGTTTATCAAGCAGAGAACCACGCATGCATAAAATGATTTCTAAGAGTTCAGAAGGAACCCATGGGATAACACATACAATTGCTTGAAGATAACCTAGAGTGATGGAGATCTCAACCTTTTCTATAAGGTTGAAGATAGAAGCCTACAAAGGATGAGAAGCTCATAGATGGGTGCAAGAGGAACTTTTAACAAAGTTTAAGATGGAGGATCTCTGTATTCAGTGACCTTGAAAGATGACATAGACAGATACATAGAAGATCAGTAGTAGAGGAGGCTACATGTCACTCCAGTACATAATGTTCCGATACATAGAGGTCAAAATGCAGAGGGAGGATGGTGCTCCGCTTCAGAGGGAGTGACTACAAAAGGTCTCAGAGTTAGAAAATATTGTCATGGTACGACATGATGGAAAACTTCTTGATGATCTTAGGTGTTACCAAGAGTAAATCAGATTCCAACCTTTACTACAAGGTTGAAGGCGAAATACTAGTGATGCCCCTGCTATATGTCGATGACATGTTTCTTACAGGTGAGAATGAACTCATTGCAGATGCAAAGAGGAGACTTACTGCTGAATTCGAGATGAAATACCTAACGATGATGCATTACTTCTTAGGCATGGATGTGTGGCAGAGTACGGATGAGATTTTCCTTGGTAAAGGAAAGTATGTCGTGGATATTCTAAAGAGATTTAGAATGTTGGATTGCAAGGTGATGGCCACACCTATGGAAACAAACTTGAAGCTATTGTGTGATGCTTCATCAAAGTTAGTTTATGCCATGATGTATCATCAGATGATTGGTTTATTGATGTTTCTGATGAACACGAGACTAGACATATGATTTGTTATGAACACCCTGATCTAGTTCCTCATGGATTCGAGATATGTTCACTTGATTGTTGCAAAGCATGTATTGAAGTACCTAAAGGGTACAATTGAATATGGACTCAAGTATGAAATGAATCAGAAGACTAACTTGCATGGTTATGTTGATTATGATTGGGTAGGAAGTGCCACCGATAGGATTAGAACTTCTAGATGTTGCTTCAATTTGGGATCCTATATGATCTCCTGGTTTAGTAAGAAGCAATCATGTGTGGCATTGAGTACAACTGAGGTAGAGTATGTTGCCACCTATTCGGGTAGTTATGAGGCAATATGGATTCTGATGCTACTATCTGATTTGTTTGATCTCAATTTAGAGGTGACTTATATATTTTATGACAACTAGAGTTGTGTTAATTTGTCGAAGAACCTAATTTTCCATGACAATTTGAAGCACATTTAGATCCAGTATCACTATATATGGGATATGGTGCAGAGAAGAGAAGTGAAGCTCTAGTGTGTGGAAACAAACGATCAAATAGCCAATGTATGGACCAAGCCATTAGCTAGAGTGAATTTTGAGTACATTAAAGAGAGACTTGGTGTCATCCAAATCAAGGTCCTTAGAAAGAATGAGTGACAATCTCTTGCATGGTAGGAGATGCAGGTTGTCCTCAAGACGTAATCAGTATTGGCATAGAACACAGGTTTTCCCTAGATGTAATCAGTCCTAGAATTCTCCCATGCTAGATATGACAAGAGACTGGAAGATGTCGATGCACTAGAGAGAGATCTCGCATGGTAGGATATGCATGTTGTCCCTGGACGTAATCAGTCTTGGCATAGAACACAGGTTGGTCCTGGACGTAATCAGTCCTGGTGTAGAACACAAGTTGTCCCTGGATGTAATCAGTCCTAGCATGCTCCCATACTGGAGATGGTTCTCACATAGATGCAGGTTGTCCCTTAATGTAATAAATCCTGGCATAGAATGTAGGTTATCCCTGGATGTAATCAGTCCTAACATGCTCCCATTCTTGATACGATTCTCACATAGACACATGTTTTCCTTGGACATAATCAGTCATGGCGTAGAACCCAGGTTGTCCCTAGATGTAAACAATCTTGACAGGTTTTCCCTATAGGTAATAAGTCCTGGTGTAGAACACAGGTTGTCCCTGGACATATTATGTCCTGGTGTGCTCCCATGTTGGATATGATGAGATGTCCATAGGTCACAAGACACTTGGTGTGTGCCTAGGCAATTCTTGCATAGTGGTAGAAAAAGGTTTTCCTTGAGATGTAATGAGTCCTGGAAATGTTCCTATGCTGGTAGAACATGGGACGACTGTGGATAGACGTAATGCATTTGGTGTGATCCTAAGAAATTCTCACATAGTGGTCGACGCAGGTTGTCCTTGAGATGTAATGAGTCCAGACATGATCCTATGTTGGTAGAACGTAGGTGGTCTGTTGGACATGAGGTGTGCATCTGGGATGCTCTCCATGTACAATGATGAGATGATATAGATATGACAATAAGATGGTAGGAGATGCAGGTGATTGCAGTGGAGATGTAATGTATGGTCATGGGATGAACCTACGTGATGGATTACTTGTGGATATTATGAATACCTAGATGAGGGATAGACCTACATCCAACATGAAACATGGATGGCTATGTAGAAACTTGCAATGATGGATAGATGTGATAGATGTCACTAATTAATGATTGACAAGATGAGGACTACGACATGAGCGACAATGATGATGACTTGGCCAAAAGAGTCGATGATTGTGGCAAGAGAATACCTTCCTAGTTAAGAGGGAGTGTTGTTGTAAATGTAACTTCAGAAGATATTATGTTGTATATTATTATTGTATTTTGTTGTACCCCCATCGGAGATGTTTCTCCTTCATTCGGGATTTCATTATTATGATTGGTCATTGAGGTAAACCCTCCATTGTGAGTCGAGGCAGTAGTCTCCAAGATAAATATAGTAAAATGTATTTTTGAGTCTTCCTAGGTAGGTTGGCACCAAAGAGATAACATAGATGACCTAGTTAGTTAAGTGAGTCACACAACTAAAGAATATAAATAGGGAGGTGCCCTCCCCATTTGGATACACACTCACTCACTCTCTCAAGTGCGCATTAAGAGAGAGAGGACAAGTTTGCTAGAGGAGAAAGAGAGAGAACTACAGAAGACTTCTTATTCTTGGATTTTTTCATCTTGTGATATTGTGTTAGTGACAGAACTATTTTGAGGAAGTTTTTGGGGTTTTATCCTGTATGGTTTCCTCGAGGAAAATATTTGTGTCTTGTGTATCTTCTGTATCTTGTTGTGCTTATTATTCTTGCAGATAAAGATCCTAATCAAATTTAATTAAAGTAGAAAATATAACATATAGGCTATGCTTAAATTCATATTTGTTCCAAATCCATTAATTAATCCCTTCCAAAAGTTTGAAGTGCTAAGGATTTAAAAGAGCATCACATAATAATAATATGTGAGAAACACATAAGCACAAGCAAGCATTAAAGATAGACACACATTGTTTACATGGAAAACCCAAAACTGGGAAAAACCACCATAATATATCTATTATATCTCTTGACTTAAACTAGCCAAGACGAATCAAGTGAGATAGCCACCACTCACCCTCTAGCCATTTTACAATGAATCATACTCAATCCTTATAAATAGTTCCTTACATGTAATACCATGTGACAATACCACGGGCCACCAAATACTATGGAACACCAAATACCATGGAAAAATACCATTGGCCACCAAATACCATGAGCCCAAAAACATATGCTAAACCTAAAGCACATTTGACTCATTCCATAGTCAAGGTAACCCTAACAATCCCCCCTTTAAAATTGACTTGGAGTAATCACCAACCTCCCTCAAATTTTTTACTGAGGAGTCTCACATACACTCCCTATCACCAGGAATATCTCCTAACTTTACCAGTGAGTTACTAGGGGTATGCATGCCTTACTAGGTCTTGCAACCATATTCCCTTTTACATGCAAACTAATCCATTATTTTTTTTCATGTGTATTCATGGTGACTACACCATCACCATCCGTTGCTACATCCTCTTGTTTTTCCATGCTCTCTTTCTTGCTCACTTTCTATCATGCTCCTTTTGTACCTACATCCAACCTTGTCATTAGCGTCCATATAAAGAAGAATCCATATACCTGATTACATGCATCCTCACCTGCTATAACTACCAGTTCTCTAGGAATTCTCTTCACATACATGGCTCATCAATCTTGGTCCCACAACTGAGATTAAACCGTCTCACATTCCTCCCCCAATGAATACTCAACCTCTTTGATCCACGCCAAGCTAGGCTACAAGTACACCTTCCACCCTCGTACCTACCCAATGATTCATTCCACACTTGATGCAACATCTCTTCTCTACGCATAAGAGGGACCTTGTGCTTCTGGCACCTGAGGAAATTACATTCTAAGAAGGAACCCAAAACTTATGCTAGGGTGTCAGGTACCACCGAACATGCACCCCATAATTAATTTTAAAAAAAGGTACAACAAAATGAGAAAAACTATATGCCAAACCATGGAACTTATACCAATTCTAAGGATTTAAATGAGCATCACATAATAATAATATGTGAGAAAAACATGAGCACAAGCAACCATTAAATATAAACACAAAAATGTTTACGTGGAAAACCCAAAATCGATAAAAAAACACCATAATAGATCTATTATATCAGGCGATTTTACAATGGAGCCTCCTTAAGCCCTATAAATACTTCCTTGTATGTAATACCATGGGCCACCGAATATTACGGAAAACTAAATACCATGAAAAAATACCATGGCCACTGAATACCATGGGCCACCAAATACTACGGAACACCAAATACCATGGGCCCAAAAACATGTGGTAGACCTAAAGCACCTTTGACTCATTCCCTAGTCAAGGTTAATCCTAACAGAAGTAAAATTTGGATCTCTGTCTAAAACTATTGCCTTAGGTATCCCATATAACTTGACAATCTCTTTCATATAAATATTTGTTATATTATTTTCCTTATGAGTTATCTTGATTGGTATAAAGTGAGCAACTTTTGTTAACTTATCCACCACTAGCTTTTGTTCCAATTGTCACCACATCCCATCTCCACTCTGGTATTGGCAATGGCTGAAGCAATCTTGTTGGATGTCTATGCTCAACCTTTACTCAACCTTTACTCTTTGACATTCAACGCACCTTTTTATATAATCAACAACATCTTTCTTCTTTCCTAGACAAAAGTATTGATTTCTTACTGCTGCAATGGTATTTTGGTATCTAGGATGCCCTGCATATGGTACATTATGCATCTCAATCATTACCAATTTCCTTAATTCCATGGAATTAGGAACACAAAATGCTTTGGTATGTAAGAATTCCATCACTTTCCAACCTATAACCTTCTTATTTATGTTTTACGTTTTCCTTTTGTGATTCTTGTTTTACCTTAAGATAATGATCATCTAATATGACAGCTTCAAGAGCTATGGTTTTTAAATCTGATTTACATATACTAATGGCCAAAGAATGCATAACATGAATTCTTCTACTGAGTGCATTAGTAACTTTTTTTTCCTTACCTTTAATATGTTTGATATCAAAATCAAACTCACATAGAAATTCAAGCCACCTTGATTATCTTGCATTCAAATTTTCTTCTCAAATGAATATTTCATCCCACTATGATATGCTCTTAATTCAAGTTTCCTTCCCATGAGATAATGCCTCCACATATTTAATGCATGCACAATATCAACAACTTCCAAATCATGTGTGACATACTTCTTCTCATGCTCTTTAATCTTTCTTGATTCATAACAAATCACATGTCCATTTTGCATAAGGACTCCACTAATTTCTTCTTGGCAAGCATTTGTACATACAACACAATCTTGATTTGGACCAACAATCGTGAGAATTGGTGTACTAGTGAGCAATATCTTTAACTATTGGAAACTTGGTTCACAATGTGGTTCCTATTGAAACTTGACTCCTTTCTTCTGTAATGATGTAATTGGATAGATCACTTTAGAGAATCCTTCGATAAATATTCGGTAGTATATAGCTAATCCCATGAATGGTCTTACTTATGATACATTCTTGGGTGAAGGCCATCCCATAATAGCTTCTATCTTCTCAGGATCCACTGTTATTCCATCTTTAGAGATAATATGTCCTAAGTAATGCATTTTCCCATAATAGAAAGAACATTTACTCAAATTGTAAAGTTGATTTTCTCTTAACACTTGTAGTACCAATGTCAAGTGCTCCTCATGCTCTTCTTATAACTTTAAATAAATAAGATTGCCATCTAAGAATACAATCATCAAACTTATCTAAATACTTCCTGAATACACCATTCATCAAGAACATAAATGTAGCTGGTGCATTTTTTAACCCAAATGGCCCCACCCTAAACTCATAGTGACCATATCTAGTCGTGAAGATTTTCTTGCTAATATATTCATCTTTTATTCTCACTTGACGATAACCAGATGTCAAATCTATCTTTGAGAAAATATTTGCTCCTCTAAGTTGATCAAACAAGTCATCAATTTTAGGAACTAGATATTTATTCCTCACGGTGACCTTGTTCAACTGCCTGAAGTTAATACATAACCTCAGAGTTCCATCCTTTTTCTTTACAAATAGAACTAGTGCTTCCCAAGGAGACACACTTGGGCATATAGACCATTTCTTCAATAATTCTCCCAGTTGCATCTATAACTCTTTTAACATGGGTGTACTCATTCTGTATGGAACTCTAGATACTAGGGCATCTCTAGTAATTAAATCAATATCTCTTTTTGGTGGCTAACCTGGTATTTCTGCAATATCTGTGAAATATTATACTATTGGAAAATCTTCTAAACTTTGGCTTTTACACTTCTCTGGGTCTTGCATATGAGTTGCATACAATTGACATCCTTTTCTGAAGCACTTCTTTAACCACAAAGATGAAATTCTCTTATGGAAATAGTCCTTGGAATTCCTTTCACTATCTTTTGCTTCCCTTCTTCGTCAAGACAAGTAAATGACTTGTTATGACAATCCAACATCACACAGTGTGCATCTAACCAATCCATCCCAATAAGTACATCATACAAACCAAGTGGAATTATATACAAATCTGCAAAAGTGTTCAGTCCAGTCATATCCAATGGACAACTCTTTACTAATTCATTAATCTTCCTTTTTGCTCCGGTAGCTAATTTCATTTGTATTTGTAGCATATTTAGACTCTACATCAACTCAGTATTCAGTTCATTTTGTTGTTCTTGAGCCCTCAACAACCTCTCATTATATACTCTATAACTTTGTACCTCCATCACCAGACTTCTCATGGTTTCTACAGATACCTATGGATTTATATCTTATCTATTCCCATTTTTTTATTTTTCTACATTTCCCACACTTATATTTTGACCTCTTACATCATCTTCATGGTTGTATGGAATCTCCGCTTCTTCGATTTTACTGTTCTATATTTTTATGAATCCTGCCCTGTGACTGTGTTTAATTCAAAACTGTATCTGCAACAAAATTGAATCTGTAATGTGTTCATATTCTTACATGTGTTAGACATAATTTTAATTCTAAAAATTCAGTAAACATTTCCATATACATATACTTATATCTCAACATATTTTGAAATTTTGGAAAACACCATTTGTTAACAAATAGATCTACAAGTCCCTTTCTATTTATAATTCCAAAATCTCCACCCCATTTTTATACTGTTATGTGCCTCCCCTAAACTCATATTCTAACTTTGTTGATTTATTAAAAATAAAAAAATGGGGGTCAAGGGGGATTTCCCCCTTGCGGCTTCCCTGCATGAGTTTAAGTGTAATTTCTGATTTCTAGCAGTACTTGAAAATAATTTCTGAAATCGTTGCCATTTTTCCTTAATTCCTGTACATTCATAGTGCTATTTTGACCCTTTTCCAGTCTTTCCCGTGCCTGCCAACATTTCTTGTGCGGATGGTCACGATCTAAGATCATTGTGACCCAAATTGAATCTTAGTTGTTGACAATAAAATACCTTTATCTTATTCCTATGCACTTTCCTTTCCGCTAACAATCATGATTACACGATGGGATTCTTGTGATGAAATATCTACCGTTGACAACACGATCACCCTTATTAGATCACTTGCACTTCCATTTTCCGTCAATGGCCCAAATTAAAAGTTCAATCAGGTCCAATTTAATCTCAACCATTGGAGGCATTGCACCTTTTCCTTAAGTGTGATCACCTTTAATCTACATGAAAAGTCGTGATCATCTAATCAGAATTACACGATGAGATCTATACCATTAGTACTCAAGATCCCCTTTGATAACCTTTAATACGATATTGATGCGTTAATGACTCATATATTCTCTGGAGGAACTTGCACAATAGATATGGGTCATTGATGGCCCATACAGACTTTTCCTGTCTAACATGGATGCCACCCACGTATATGATCCCTTCCCATGCTTCCACTTGTCTAATCAACCCATGTGGTTGGTCAACACCACTCTTATCCATGTGGCTAGTATGGGCCCACACCATATTTTCCATAATTTTAATAAGCGCTTAAATTCTGAATTCTTTGAACATGCGGCTAAAATAATACTACGTTTGGCATATTTTTGATAAAACGTGTCCATTCAAAATTTACACTTGGCCAATAATAATTAACACTTGGAATTTCCTTCGACGAAAATATTTCTGTCAATACTCATGATTGTAATCTAAACGCAAGTTCAAATCTTCACCCAAAATTTTCATAGGGATATTTCAGCAAACATGTAGCCTGCAAACTATAGATTACTTCCCAATTTACACAGAACCATCTTAAACATTAAAATTTTACTATGGTTTCTCTTTGCACTCAACTAAGTCCATAATTCAATCATTTATATATTGATTACTTCCTGGAATTAATTAATTAAATGGAATAATTCCATATATTTTTTCTCAAAAACTCCATACAAGCATATACCCAAACACTTTCTATTCAACCTCTGAATTTTCCTGTAGAATCAAAATTCCTCCTAAACAATCCAATGTTGAAAACTATGGATCTGATACCACTCTGTAACATACTCAATAGCATCTTTACTCCATTGAAACCATGGGGTACTCAATTTCATATCCATATTTTAACATGGATGCCCAATTTTGGTTTTTCTCCATTTATTTAATTACACATTGGAATTATATATATATANTATATATAGATAGAGAGAGAGAGAGAGAGAGAGAGAGAGAGAGAGAGAGAGAGAGAGAGCAAAACATCGTACACATTCACAATATCTTGGCTTACAATTCAAACAGGAAATAAGCATACAATGCCATGCAATTTCATTCATAGGTACACGCATAAGTAATAATATATGTAGTAAGAAAACACAAAATTAAACATAGCATTCTCAGATAGTTATACTTATCTCTTAAACCAAATGTTTTTCAATTGACTGCAGAAGAAGGACGTTCCTCCCAGCCATAGGTACTGTCAAGCCAAGTCTTACTTTAACAGGACACCCCTAAGATGGGGGTATCAATCCACAAGGGCTAAGTGTTTTTCCATAGCTTCTAAACAACCAAATACCTCATGCAACCCACTGGAGACTAAATCCCCTCCACAACTACCCAAATCCTCAATTCTCCTTCCTCATCAACCTGCTCAACGCAAGGAACAAGATCCCTTCTATGAGTTAACAGTCCCTCAGGAAGGTTCCAGTCCCCTTCTAGCACTCCAGAATAGTCTGGACAGGAAGTCTCTGAATTGGGAACTCTAGGGATAAGCTGCAAGCGATGTTTCTCTCTCTTAATGGCATGCAAAATACACATTCAACCATGGCTTCACACTCCTTTGTTAAAGTATCAAGCTCGTTTCTTCCAAGTAATGGCAAGGCTAATGGTGAAGGAAAATTCAAATGATGGAAATAATGGGAGGAACCAAACCCCTCCCAAGCTTTC
>LPNX010417211.1:326545-385248 GCA_001517045.1 Pseudotsuga menziesii | reverse complement strand
ACATAGGTTTATTTACAAAGTAATGGTTCAAGACCATCAGTTCAGAACTTAAGACCCCTCCTAGGCCTGATCAAACATTTAACACTTGGATTTGAATTGAGAGCAGGATGCTCTTGCATCAGACTCCCCAGGAAGAAAGAAATATGACCTCCTGGTCATAACTTCCCATCTTTAGTATGCCTGGATCCCAAACCTTGTGCTGTAGTTAATCATCCATTTCATCATGTTGCTCTATCTTTGACATCTTCAGTTCTCCTGGTTTCCAAATTTTATGTTGCAATGCTCCACTACCTTTGATTTCACATTCTTCCTTTGTCATCTGTTTTCTGTCATCGTTCTGTCTATTTGCTTTGCTGATGCAAATATTCATTCTTTGCCCATGCCTTCTTTGAGACATCTTCACCATCAACAACCTTAATTATTCAATATCCATGTCCAATCTATCCTTTGGTTGGTACACCTGCATCTTATTTTCTTGAAACTGTTGTTGTCCTCTTGACTCTCTGCTGCTATCCACTAACTTATAGAATAATTCAGTGTTTTGGCATTCTACCTGCTCCTTTTCAATGCCGCAATCAAACATTAAACAGTTATCTTTATCAATCCTTGGATTTTTCAACCAATCTTCTAACATTTTAATTCCTCATCATATTTTCTGAAGTTAGAAAATTCTTCTTTGTCTTTAGTAGTCAACCCTGCAACCAAAAATTCATTCAGGTACGGATCACCTCTTTGAGACAATATAGTCTCTTCTTGTGTCATGAGAAATTTCCCCTCTTTGTCAGCAACACATCTATCCAAATATGCAAGTGTTCTTTTTGGTTTACCTTCATGAGACCATGTCATCTCGTCCTTCAATTCCAGAACAAAATTCTGGCTTTGACCCATGTCAAGAGTACATGGGTACTTCTCTTCTTCCTTTACTCCTGGGACAACCTCACAAGGTTTATCAAATGTTACCCCTGCAGATATACACAATTCATTAATTCCAAAAATATTGAAATTTTCATCACTCGTCAGCACATTCTTTTGCCGATATGAACTCTCCCAATATTTTATGAGACTTCTAGCTAGTTCCTCTTATCCATCATCTTCATTATCTTGGAATTCATTTTCAACCAAGAACTCTTTCATCTCAGTCATCTCTTCTAGCAGATTCATTTCTTCACTGAACTCTATCTCTCCTATAGTCTGAGCTATAGTTTGTATACAACTTTTATCCTCCTTCACAACAGGATTATGTTCTGTTGTCATGCTTTTAAAAATAATTTCTTCTCTTCCTTCATTATCTATGACAGGACAAGATAATTGTTCATTTTCTCCCTTCATAATCACATCACTCAAGAGTTCTCCAATACCTGCAAACATACACCAATAATTAGTTTCAAAAACACGAGACTCTGAAGTCCTTGTTGATATCTCCTTTGTCATCCTCTTTTTGTTTTGGTTTGAACACAACATCAAATACATACCATCTATAACAAAATTATACTATGTTATCGTGCTTTTGAAAAGTACACTTTCTTCTTCTTCAGACTTCATGACAGTCCAAGGTGACTGTTCAACTTCCTCCTTCATCAGAATGAAATTATGATCCTGCCTTGTAGAAATGTCTTTTCACATTTCTTTTTATGCATTCATCTTCAGATCACCTTAAATTGACTGTGTTCCTCTATCCAACAACTCATCAATGAGCTCCGTTTTCTGCAATACTTCATTTCTTTCTGCATTTGAGAGACTATCTTCATCATATTTGACTTCATTAATTTTTAAGACAGTTTCAAAAATCTGCCTATTGTTTGCAACAAAACATGCAATCACAAATAAGTCATTAGTCTAAAAAACATAAGACCTTTTGGTCTCATATGGTTTCACAGTCATCTCCTCCATAATTTTATCTGTACTCTCTACAGAATTCATGAGATTCTCAATTGGTCTCTCTTTTTTTGCTTCATCATCTTCTCCAAGCAAAGGACCCTGTTTAGGTTCACAATATAAAACCTCCATCTCATATTCAACTTCTCTAAGTTCTTTCTTCAAATCAGCAATTATCTTTTTTTGTAGCTTCACCTGTAGTGAATGCCATCTTACCTTCTTTTTCATGATCCAACCATACCTCTGGTTTTCTTCTTTAGCAGCTTGCATCTACTTCTCCAAGCACAAAATGTCTTTTGCTAATTCTAGCAACTCTCTGTCATCTTGTTGTTTTCTTTTTTCCTTTCTTCTGCTATGGTTTTTCTCTGAACCTATGAAATGACCTTCAATAGTCATTGTCCCTGTTTCCTTCATTTCTTTTATGAACTCCATCCTGTTCACTTGTGGACTGCTTTCCTAAGACTCCCTCAACAAGTATCCACACTTGTCTATTATACCTCAACAAGCTATCTCTCCTTGAGCTTGTCCTTTCGGTATCTCTGGTTCTTCTCCTCTAAAACCTTTTGAGCATCTCCTTTTCTCTTTTGGCTTCTGCAGGTCCACTTCTCCTTTGAGAACACGCACTAGTCCTCTCTTTTCCAACCTCTGTTGGATTTATGGGTTCTGCCACTGCTTCATCAAGAACTTCTATGTTTCTTGCTGTTGTAATTCACATAACCAGAATTAAATATAGGAATCAAACAATTCATACCTTTAAGACTATCAGCAGTATTTTTCCACTCGTACAATTGGCTGAAAATACCTCCACGCTATCTTCAAAAGATACTCCTCTTCATCAAGAATAGAATTGTCCTTGCGCACAGATCTCCCAGTTGTTATTTTTGCAATCTTTCATCAATCTGCAAGAATTTCAAATACTTTCAAGGATTCTTTCGCATTCCTCTATGGCTTAATCAACAACTTTAACCACGTATCCTCTATCTGCAATCAATCTTGACTACCCTCTTACCTGACTAACCTTCTCATACAATCTTCAGTATTCATTTTTAAAATAAATACTGAAATCAGAGATTGATTTACCTTTCATGCATAATACCTTTAACCTTCTCTGATACAAAATGTTTTCAGCATGAATATTCATAAAAACATATCAGACTTATGCTCTGATACCAAATGATGCCAACTCGAACCAAAGTACTGTATTCAAATCTTCAAATTGGACTAGTAAACCAATTCGAATCAACCCTCCCAGGAATAGTTAGGTTCTAAATTAGCAGAACCTCTAAACTTAGTTGTCTAATAAGTCCTTCCCGCAATGATGCCTCCACAATTTCAGTCCCCGCAATTCTGTTTCCGCAATTTCCTTCCCGCAATAGAGTTTTCGCAACTCTATTTCCGCAATTGCGGGATGCGGGATTCCAAATTTTTCGAACCTTCCTCCTGCAATTCTAATCCCGCAATAGCCTATCTCACATGCGGGATGCGCATTCGCATTTTTTGGATTTTGACTCCCACAAATCTTCGCCTGCAATATTATGTCTACACTGTTGATCTTCTGTGGGGCGGATCTGACCGTTGATCTTTATTTTGATGCGGATCTAAATTCTAACCATTAGATTGTCATAGATCCAATCTCCATCGACGATCTAGGTTTTCTTTTTCTCATTAAACCTACAAACTTCAAACTTCGGTTTTTCTCAATCCTTACAGTGATTGATCTATCTGTTTCTGAATCCCACGACAATTTTTCTATGTTAGTATACATTTCATTTATGAAATCCTTCAATTGGATTGATTATCTAATTCTCCCATGCGATTGATCATAGAATCGATCAATCGATCACTTTTCTTTGCCACTTTCAAGAACCATGAATTCGTACACAGATTTGTAAGTCTTTTACAGAAATTAGACAAGCATTTATTTCATGATTTCATACATTCAAACAGAGCGCAAATCACACACAGACATTTATGCCGAAATAAGCTTTTCTTCATCCACGCAATGAAACTATACATTCATATTTACTTAGAGGCCGTGTTTTGATTTCCTGGTCTGGTACAATCATGACCAGATCTCTTTTATGGCCAGATATACATTGTTAGGCCATGTTCCTCTGGCTCCTACAGGCCTTACAGACCTAACTCTGTCTTCAATTCCATGTTTACCTATTTCCTGTTTACTCTACTCTACCTCTTATGCCTTGCAGGATTACAGATATATATACAAACCGAGATATGAAACCAATTTTGGTTTAGATCCAATAAACACTCAACAATCTGCTTAATCAACTCAACTATCAATCCTATCCTATGACTCGCTGCCCTTATCGAGGGATTTTATACATGATTCATCAATTACTCATCACTCACCTAATTGACTCACCATCTATCTAAAATCAAATAAAACATAGGTTTATTTACAAAGTAATGGTTCAAGACCATCAGTTCAAAACTTAAGACCCCTCCTAAGCCTGATCAAACATTTTAACACTTGGATTTGAATTGAGAGCAGGATGCTCTTGCATCATTTTACATCAATATTTGCAAAATTTACATCATGGGGTCAAAAATGGGGTATTACACCTAGTAAGTATGGAGACCCATCCAAAATTTCAAGATATTGTACATGGATTTCAAACATAAGAGTCCCAACCCCAAATATATAAAAATATACTTATGCCTAAATTTTGAAGTTTTAAATGAAACATTGTGGTTGAGATTTGATTAAGAATGAAACCTATGAAAGCAATTATATGACAACATAATGAATCATAATTCGATGCTAAGGTAAAGCCCAACACCAATAACATTAAAGGAAATGGTAAATTAGAATCAATTTATGGTTTGAAAGGGTTTAATTGATGGTAGGAGGGTTGGTGAAATGACAATGAAATATATTAGGAAATATGAGCTCAATAGTGATGCACCAACCTTTATACATGATAGAATTAAGTCTTGAAATGTTGCAATTTTATTAGTTTTAAAATGTTGAAATCTTGAAAATTGATAAGTTGACTAAAATCTAAATCAAATGTAAGAGTCTTTAAAACTCCTCTCAAATATGATAGAAATATAAATAATAACATTAACCATTTATTATGTTATTTTTTACTAAAAAAAATTAATACTACCAAAAATACATAAGCATCTGAGATGTGAAATTAAATAAACACATACTTCCACATCACCTACGTATATGATAGTTTTGAATATAGCTAAGATGTACTCCACAACCCCAAAATGTTATTCCCAATTAGAGAATGTCACTAAGATACAAGTACACATAATAACACTACTAAGATACAAGTACACATAGTAACACTAATAGATATTTTAAACCCTAGAAACTAGAATCAAGAAACATAAAAGTTATTATAGAAATCTTTAATCATCATTGAAAGCAAAGAGAGACAAAATTAAAGATGATTCAACCATATGTTTATGGACTTATCAATACGGGGAAAGGAAATTTGATATCACTTCTTAAATGTTTCAATCATATGTCTATGGACTTATCATTAGGGAAGGGCAATTTGATATCACTTCTTATACTTGTCATTATGGAAGGGTAATTATAAATAAATTATCCTAATAATAGGAGAATAGATGGAAGAGATCGTCTCTGATCATGAGTGTAGGAAAAATTAATAAATTAGTTTAATAACATTCAAGTATTTATTTATTATTGTTAATAAATATGTAGATTCATTTTAACTATATATTTATTAAATGTCGAGAAGGATAAAAACAATTGTAATGTAAATATTTTAATATTTAAAATATATCAAGTTAAACTAGATATATGCTAGTGCACTTTTGTGTATATGTATACTTGGTATCGTGTAGTTCATTGTCACAATTAATAAAAATAACAACAAAAAATAGTAACAAACATAATTACCTCATTTTTTTAATAATTAATATGATTTCATTTTTATAATTATATTGATAGGTGTTTTCATTTGAGATTTTGGGGTGGACAAACACTTATGCTTTTTCTATCACGAGTATTAAAGAAGTGTATTGTCCAGATTGATTCTATGGTATTTGTTACAAATTCAAAATAAATAATTATTAAAAAAATATAAAAAATAACTTGTACATAGATAAATGGTAGTTGACGCATAGGTAAGTCCTAACTAATGAGTAAATAACTCACAATTTGTGAGAACTCATTTAACTAAAATAAAACAAGAACAAGTATGTGATAACTTATTAAAGACACTTAACTTATAACCTATATATTCACTAACCACAAATTATGTAATTATACTAATATTATATTTATATAAAAAAATAATATTAAATTTTATATAACATATTATCGTGTACCATATAAATTAACATTAATATTCTTCTATATTAAATAGAGTCTATTGTATATAGACCTTACTTCTTTCAATACAATAAGCTCTATAATATATAAAATTTACATATCGTATTTATATAAAATATGCATTTTGATATTTACACATACTATATACAACATTGACTACGTACAAGGCAAATTTTTTTTTCCAGAGGAAATCTCCACGGAAACCCAGCAATACTTCTCCACATTAGTGGATGGTAGAGGTGGTAAACCGCCGGCCATCCTCACAAATGACCTAACCCCGAAGGACTCAAGGCTCAAACCCGTGACCTCTCCCCGTACCGAGAGAGTGTGCGCACGTCTTACAAATTGAGCTAACCCTTGAGGCTACGCACAAGACAATTTGCTCTATTATCGCACTACACTTTCGTTTAGCAATCAAGTAATGGTAAGTCCCACATTACAACGCCTATAAAAAAAAATATTGTGTTTAGCAATTTGATAATGGTAGGTCCCCCGTTCCAAATCCTACGGACAAAACATTTAAATTTACTTATGATCTACGTTGAATCTGCTATAGTGCTTTTGTACTAAGTAATCCCTTACACTAACATCCTTACGTTCTAGAAACATTAAATATCTTAGGTGAATATGGCACTTTCAGTCACAAGAAAGGGTAAATTCAATCCATTACAAACGTGACCATGTCCTTTTTACACAACTTAGATAACTAGCAATTATCTCATAAGGTGTAAAGAAATCTTAATAAAAAAAACTAAAATGCTAGAGAATAAAATGAGTGAAAGAGAGACAATTTTAAAAGAATTGCTAATAAAAACAACAAAAGTGCTAGACAATGAAATGAGTGAAAGACAATTAGTTTAGAACTATCAGACAATGACAATTTCAATAGAAATGCTAATAAAAACAACAAAAGTGCTAGACAATGAAACAAGTGAAAGAGGGTTTGTTTGGAATCATCACACAATGACAATTCCAAAAGATTAGGCCTTTTATTTAATAAATAATTTATTTTCTTTCTCGAAGACGTGCAACTAATTTGTCGAAGCATTTCCAATGCTGCGGGGTGGAGAAATATCAAACAATGTAGTGGAATAGAGAACCATTAGAACTCACACTTATATCTAGCCTTGATCAAGCCTAAAACGTAAGTCATCATCAAACTATGTCTCCATTTGCAATTTCAAATGAATTCTAAGATGTAGATGAACTGTGGGACAATGAATCATGGGACCAATCTTGAACTTCTTTAGTTGAAATGTAAGATTACTCTTAAACAATTTCTAAAATAAATATGAAACACAATTATGAGATGAATACAATATAACTCAAACCCCAGTCCTTAGAATTTAAAAAAATAAATAAATGATTTCGATACTGTGGTTTCTCCGACAACAACATCAAATAAATGGTTGTTGAAATAATTTCTAAAGTGAATCTATAATACAATGTTAAAAGGAACATTGAGACAAGCAAGTTTGAGACAAAGTTTCTATTGACCTACAGTCCCCTGTAACACTAGATTTAAGAGAAAACCTTCACTCTCATAGTAATACCTACATGTACACCAAGCTTACGATGATCACATTGATTACTACATGTTTATAGTATTATTTTTCTATGATTAATCCTTTATTGAACCTGATGAAAAATTCTATAACAATATCCAACAAGGCAAAATAGTATTTGGTTGGCAATACCTATAATCCATATTAACAAATTTATGGTAGATACTCTATTTAAAATATGGGTGGGTAAAATTTTGTTAAAACATCATAACGATGAAACTAGGCCTATACATGTACAACAAAATTATATTGATAACACTTACTAGTACATGTTTGTAGTGATAATTTTCCTTGATTGTGCCTTTTCTGAATCTCATGAGAAAATCTATAGCAATGTCTAGCAAGGTAGACCAATATTTGTTCTGCAATATCCAATTCCTATTAACGTATTTATGGTAGATACTCTATTTGAGATATGTGGGTAGAATTTTGTTAAAAAAGTTAACATGTTGGATTTAGGCCAATATCGTATTCCAAATTGCAACAATATATATTAAATATAAGCAAGATATGAATATGTTTTGCTTAGACATTTAAGGGCTCCATTTAGAATTACAACTTATAAGATTGTATACCAATAGACTAATGAAATCCATAAACAATTGAGCATAAGCTTTTTAAAGATTGCCTCTAACTTCCACAAGAGACAATATTTACATGCACAACAATAAGACGACTCACATACAAGTAAGACTGCAGTTTTATAGCTTATATGGATTGGAAATGTCATTAGTATATTGTTGAGCACAAAATTTACTACATTTTGAATTTTATTTCTATTGGCAGTGTCTTTCCTCTAGTCTTGTCAAGTCTCAGGCCAACAAGTCTTTGACAAGTCTAAGTTTGACAACATCAATATATGGTCTCGAGTCAAAAGGGTTTATTTACCCACAAAATGTAATAAAAACTTGTAACCTTTATCATTTACCATGCTCTATAATTGTATGTTTCAGTGTTGAAAAACATGGCAATGAAAGAAAAGAAGTGGGGCTCATTAACTCAACAAATCGATAAAATATGGAAAAAATCATCAAAACTCAGTAACCTGAAAATTTTGGAAAAGTTGGTAGAAGTAGAATGTTTTTGCAACACTGGTAAAATCTATTAGGATGGCCTCCTGGAATAGATGGTGACGAAAAGTAATCTAAATTGTTAATACAAGGTTACAATAATAACAATTTGAGACCATTTCCTAGTCTCATGCAATAATGTTGGGTTTAATAACAACTTGTTGACAAAGCCAAAACAGCTAGATCATTTCCAAATGTGGAAACGATGACATAGCACACCATTGTCGTCCTAACTAATAATTTTGATGCTCGACCTTAAATATTCTAAAGGATACCACTATAATCATAAGAGAGAGTGAAAGAAAGCTTGATGGAGCATAGGATGGTAAAGCTAAATCAGAGTTAGGTGCTAATAGTGGCTCATGCCAATGACACCCTCATATTCTAGTTACATCAAGTAGTATCCACTTGCAAGAGAATATAAACAAACCTATGTTGGTGCAAGATAAACAATCAAGCCACTAAATGACCATTTCCACTAATGAAAGATATATAGAATAGTTGATCAATTTATAAATGGAATGTTTGGGTTTTAAATTTGAGATACCCATTGCAATTCAAATTGGTTCTACTAGCACCCGGAGCCAATAGGATTTGAAAGAGAAGAAAGGCATAATGGTTCTATTAGTCTAATAGGAATTTTTTCCATGGCAACTATCATGAACTATAATCACCAAAAGATTAAGAAAGTGAGAGTATTTTTATAATAAAAATTTACATAATACCTGATAGCACTATATGTCTCCTCCACATGTTCCGTAGTGTAGAGGAGTGCTTCCATCTCCAAAAAACATGTGAATACATTAATATATATCATGTTAGTCTTTTAAAAACATTGACATGAACATATAAACATACTTAAAAACATTCATATTTGATTTAACAATTTGATAGGCCACACACCTATTTATTAGGTCATAGATTTAAACTTCATGGGGAGGAGTTGAGGGTGGAGCTGCTATAAAATAGGGTTTATGGGGAGTCTAAGGAGGACCTTTTCTTTGCACAGTCCTGGTTTTGGGTACCTCTCATGGTGGGTAGATTTTTATTCCATCCAACAATGGGGCTAGCCCTAGCCTAGACTTAGCCTATTCTGGAAAAAAATAAAAAATAAAACACACACCTACCATGTCCATTGATATGCCATAATGAGATATGAAAAATGACACATTTACATTAAGATCAAGTAGAAATTGTACATAGTCAAAATTCCCATTCAGTGCAGCCATATGAATGTTGAGAACATAGTTTCCATTGATGTCAAAGGTGTTCACGAATGTCAAAGGAATAACTAGTAGATATGGTAGCAGATGAATTCAACAATGACACAAAGGAAAGTCAGTACCAAGGAATCGGGGATTCTGAGAATGAGACAAGACAAAGATCGATGGATCGATCACTGTAAGGATCGATGATGAACTTCTATGCCTGAGTCTGTGTAGGTATTAATGGTTGAGATCGTGTTAAGAGAAAATCCACGACTGTGGTTGAATTTCACAAGTTAGAGTTGCAAATGAGATAAATTGCTAATCCTCACTCATATGCTTGAGGATCGTGTGGTGGAGATATGAAGGACCTCCAGATCAATGACCCAAATGAATTTTGTCAAGCAACAAGCGAGGAATATAAAGAAGGGCCAGGCTTGTGAAATCAGAAGTGCTCATGGATAAACACCTTTATGATCGACGACAGAGGTTGATCGTGGAACCAAATCTCACGGTGGTCAGATATTCCACTGGGATAACTAGCGTGGACAAATAAAATCCTGTTGTGTGTGGAATTTTAATGAAATCCTCCTTATATTATTTTGAAGTCCACTATCGATCTTAATTCGACGATCAACAATAATTTCGTTGATTCAAATAACGAGGTGGTTAACAACAACGGTTGGATGCGGAATTTCAATGTAATCTTCTCTATAATATTTGGAGTCCACCGTTGATCTAGATCTGATGGTCCTCATGGATTTCACAAATTCAATTAGCAGGTGAGTTAATGTTCTAGATGGTAGCGAAATTTCACTGAGAAATAGTTTATTGACAACGTGGACGGTCTAGATTAGTCAAGAGAAATTATGGAAGCTGATATTGAGAAGATCAATGACGGTGGATGATTTCCGCAAAAAGAAGAGGGGAGATCCACAAATCCACATTAGATCGTAGATCGATGGACAAGAGTGAAACCGCAAAGAAATCAACGATTCATAAGAAAAACGGAAGGCAAATAGCAAAAGACGAGAAATCAAGGTCTAGATTAATATGGGTTTCCGCAACCTAAAGTCTGGAAGGCAAAAAATGAAAGGAGAAAAGTGGAAGGCGTGGAATCGTGAAGATACTTTTGGAAATTTCACATTTTTGCATTCTGCAACCTGTGATTTGAAAGATCAATGGTCAGAAAGACATTCGTAAAAGATCGACGGTGCAGAAATATTAGTGTGGAAAGTGGAATTATCGAAATGACATTTTGGAAAAGTCACAAATTCGCATTTCTCTATCCACATCTTATCTTAGATCAATGGTCATGGAAAATCCTGAAATAAAATCAACGGCTCAGAATGATTGGGGAAATGGATATTGCGGAAGGTCATGACTGGAAGATTAAACAACAAATTGATTAATAGGGAATTAGCTTAGTTGTCTTGAAGAGGCACGATCGAAGAATGAAATGGCGCAACAATGAAGAGATGCATCCACAGGACACGTGAAGGGATTTATTAATAGAATAATTGAAGGAAAGAAATCATCTCTATGATTACGAATGACAGAGTCCAAGACATGAATAACAGACTGATAAAATCAGTCTAGGGTGGCAGGGTGGCGTTATGGAAGACTATAAGTCTACAAAGTTGTTGTAGCATCCTTGTTTGTTGTAGGAGAAAAAAAACCAGGGTGTTGTAGCATCCTTGTCTGTTGTAGCAGGAAGAATCCCAGGGTGTTGGAGCATCCTTGTTTGTTGCAGCAGGTAGAAATCCAGGGTGTTGTTGCATCCTTTTTGTAGAAGAAGATAAAGCAATTTTGTAGATTCATCTTTTTAATGAGTTTGAATTGGTGATTTTCTCTTTGAAGTTTCCATGATAAAATTTGTGTCTTAACCTATTTGATTCATTTTTGTTCTTATTTTAAAAAGAAAAATACAATAATGATTCACCCCCCCCGCCTCAATATTGTGGGATAATCCAACAATTGGTATCAGAGTAGGGTCCTTCACCATAGTTTAACCACTAGAAGGAATATCCTTTTTAAAAACAAACACTAATGGATCAACAAGAAGGTCTAGCCACTAACAAACCTCCATTATTCATAAGTGAAAATTATGCATACTAGAGTGTGATAATGAAGTGCCATCTGATGTCCCTTGGATGGAAGGTTTTGGAAGAAACTGAAAAGGAGTATACAATATAAGACCAAACACCTACAGACAGTGTGGAACTAGCCCAATATAAAGGTAATGCCAAACCCCTAAACGAAATCCTAAGTGGATTGACAAACTCTGTATTTACAAAAGTTATGCGATGCAAGAATGCCAAACACGCATGGGATAAGTTAAAAAGTATCTATGAAGGGGCATTGGAAGTAAAAGAATCCAAGCTTCATACATACAAAGTGAAGTTTGAGAGCCTTAAAATGAAAGAATAAGAAAATATTGGGGAATACATTCTAAGAGTAGAAGAGGTCGTCAAATCTATTAAAGGTCTTGGAGGAAAATTAAAAGAAAGAGAAGTGGTTAGAAAGGTACTAAGATCATTGCTAATGAAGTATGACTCAAAAGTATCCACCCTAGAAGAACGAGACAATCTTGAAATTGTGACAATAGATGAACTACATGGAATCCTCACTGCATATAACATGAGAACGACACTAAATGAATCCTCAAGAAAAGAAGCAGCATTTAAAGCTTCATCCAAAAAACAATCAGAGAACCTAGACGATGAAGAAGCTATTTTTATTAAAAAACTTGAGAAAGGTACTGGAAAATATAAAGGAAAGTTACCCCTGAAATGTTTTAAATGTGGAAGCATTGGACATTTTGCTTCAAAATGTACTTACCCTAAACAAGATGATAACGATGAGAGAGAAACGTCAAGGTTTAAAAAGGGTAAAACTGGAAACAAGAAAAATTCTTATGAGAAAAAAGAAATTTGTTTACACCATGGAAGATAGTGTAAGAAACTTAAATAATAACAAAAAACAATAATAAAATAATAATTATAATAATAAACATCAATATAATAATAATAATAATAATAATAATAATAATTAATAATGTCTTTACGAAAAGACATGACTCTCAATGAAAGGGTATTCCGCGAAAAAATAAATAACGGACCCTCAATTGTAACTTATGACTTATCTATCCAATTATCAATATATATTTGTCCTATTAATGGCTTATCGAATATTCCAGGTGTTTTGGTAATATTGATTGTGTGAAGTGAATAAATATTCGCTTCATTTGGTATCAGAGCTAGTTTGTGATCTAGGCCTTTTGCCATATCATGATTTTTAATCATAATCCTAGGAAGTCCCTAAATTTATGGTCTTTGACCAAGTAAAAAAAGAAAAGAAAGTCAAAATAAAAAATAAAAAGGAAAGAGAGAAAAAAAAGTGACAGAAAAAAGTAAAAACAAAAAAAACTAAAAGGAGGAAAAACAAAAAAAAACAAAAAAGGGGAAAGAAAAAAAAAGTTAAAAAAGAAAAGATAAAAGTAAAAGGAAAAAAAAAAGAGAGGGTAAAAGTGAAACCACACCTCGTTACTTAAAGTAAGTTTGCGTTTGAATATAAAAGTGCATAATAATAAATACTAAGAAGCAAGTGAGATTTGAACTTAGGTGGGGAAGGTAACACTCATTCCTCCCAACCACCCAATCTACTAGAATTTTACAAAATTTAAGGAAAACAAATATAAAAGTACATAATAATTGATACTAAGAAGCAAGTGAGATTTGAACTTAGGTGGGGAAGGTAACAATCATTCCTCCCAACCACCCAATCTACAAGAAGTATTTACTAACCTTCAAAAAGAAAAAAAAAGTGTTATTATTATTATTATTATAATAATTACTTAATAATTGTATTAATTACAATTATTAAATTACAAGAGTAAAGAAAAACAAGAAAAAATCGAAGAAGAAAAGAAGTTAGTCAAAAGGAAAACCAACTATCGTCAAAGAACACCGAAATTCAAGAATTATGCCAAAGTCTAAATCAAAATTGCAGTCCCAACTACAAGTAGAAATTCACAAAGTATTTGACATGACGAAGCTGGATATTTCTAAGGAATTAATGAGTAAAAAATATACCAATTAGAATCTACAAAACCAAAAAAACATGAAATATGCAGTCGAGAATAACGAAGAAATAAAATGATTAAAACAAATCATCAAGGAGAAAGATGACAAATTCACACAAATTCATACAAAAGTAAGATGCCAAGAAGCAGAGAATTGTTACCTTCATCAATAGATTGAGGAACTCCAGAAAAAATAGGAAGACTAAAACAAAGCACACAAGTTGGAAATTACAAAAGTCTATAACAAATTAATAATACTGAAGAAATATATCGATTAAGAAATCATAATAACATGTAATACTGAAGAAATATATCGATTAAGAAATCATAATACTGAAGAAATATATCGATTAAGAAATCATAATAACATGTAATACTTAAGAAATATATCGATTAAGAGAACCTAGAAGGTAGGCAACTTGAATGAAGACATCGAAGGAAAATTCCTAGAAAACCAAGAAGAATATCAATGCATTTTAAATCTTAATCAAGAACTAGAGAAATAAATCAAGAAGTTAAAATAGGACAAAATGTCGCAAGATGCCAAGGTTTGAGAAGATTCATAGTAAAAACAATCTACGGGAGAACAAAATAATGCAAATGCAGAGAGAAGCATCCAAACTCTCCGAAAAAAAAAGTCAAGGAAGTGAAGGAAGTCCTCGCCGCAGTTAAAAAGGAAGAAAAATAAACAACACATAATCCTTATAGAAATCCAAATTATAATCTTCATTTTTACCAATGACACGGTCAAAATGAGCATTCACAAAAGAGTTATGTTGACAAGCAAACAGTTCGACATACTAAGAAACAATTGAGACAACCTGTTTCCCAGAACAATCTAAGTGGTCCAATCAAAATAGATCTGGGATGGACCATATCAGATACGATGCGAGAATTCTCCTGGGGAATCCGTAACTCGTATCATCTTATCTCATCAAGTGTCGTAAAGGATATAGAGATGACAGTTCAAGCAAATCAAATGTTGATGTCAATGAAGCTTTGAGGACAAAGCTTCACTTAAGGGGAAGGCAATGTAATAAACTTAAATAATAACAACAAACAATAATAAAATAATAATAATAATAATAATAAACATCAACATATATATATAAAATAAATAATAATAATTAATAATGTATTTACGAAAAGACATGACTCTTAATGAAAGGGTATTCCACAAAAATATAAATAGCGGACCCTCAATTGTAACTTATGACTTATCTATCCAATTATCAATATATATTTGTCCTATTAATGGCTTATCAAATATTCCAGGTGTTCTGGTAATATTGATTGTGTGAAGTGAATACATATTCTCTTCAGATAACGAGGATGCAGATACAAGTGAAGATGAAGAAACTGAAATTCTATTCATGGGTCTAGATACTCAAGATTCAAATAGTGACTTAGATGTAGAAGGAGAAGTAGACTTAAGAGCTGAACTTGTTAGCACTCTTGAAGAACTTGAGAAATGCAGAAAAAAGAACAAACGATCAAGTCATATCATTAGTGATTTGGAAGCTAAACTTCTAGATGCCAAAAGAACTGAGAAGAACCTAAGCCTGTAGCTCAAAAGAAGAATATTAGAATCTGAGAGACTTGAAGAAGAGATCATACAATTCAATACAAAATATTGATGAAGGGTCTATCAAATCAAAGTTTGAGAATAGATCAAGGATTCTAGATGACAACCTGAATAGACAAAGATCATCAAATGATAGATTTGGTTTGGGTTTCAACAAAGAAAAGAAACTAGAAAGTTTCTTTTTTCACTATTGAAGGAGGAAATAAGAGAATCTATGCTGAATCACTAAAGAGTCCAGTTAAAAAGGAAGAGAGCAAGAAATATGCCCTAAACTCTCAAGATAAAAATAGAAATAATATGGTGCCCAATAGACCAAATAGATATCTGCAGATATTTTTAGGTCACTGCTACTCTTGTAATAACTTTGGTCATAAAGCCTTAAATTGCAGAGCTAATGGAAAATGTTCTTGAATACACAAAGAATTCGTCAAGTAATAAACCAAAAGGAAATCATAACCTTTTTATACTTCTTCAAAAATATGACATAGAGTGTTACAAATGTAATAACCATGGACATACGACAAGATATTGTTAACTGATGACTCCTACAAGGAAGAATGTTGCAATTAAGTCTCAAGATACAAAACAAAAGAAGTATTGGAGGGAAAAAGAAGAAAGGGAAAGTTCCATGATTGCTCTATGTGCAACAGAAAACCAAAACCTATGGCACTTGGACAGTGGATGTTCAAAACATATGACTGGTGACCGAAACAAATTCATAACACTAAAAGATAATAAGGGTAAAGTCACTTTTGGAGACAATATGCCTTCCAATATAATTGGAAAAGGAACAACTGTTGTTAATAACAAGATCAAAGAAAAAAATGTATTGCTAGTAGAAAACCTCAACCCTAATCTCCTCAGTGTAATTCAAACATGTGATCAAGGGAACATCCATATTTTTGACTCAAAGAAATGTGAAATAAGGAAAAAGGACTCAGGAAGATTTGTTGGCATTGCTATAAGAAATACAAACAATGTGTACATCCTAGAAAATGAAAATCAATGTTACTCAAGTATGATTGATGAAAGTTGGTTATGGCACAGAAGGTTGGGACATTTAAATTTTGAAAATCTTGTCAAAATAAGTAAGAAGGAAGTTGTAAGAGACTTGCCTAAAATTGTAAAACCTCTAAACTCAGTTTGTAAACATTGTCAACATGGGAGGCAATCTAGAGCCATTTTTAAAACAAAAGAACATATGACCTCACATCCTCTAGAAATAGTGCACATGGATCTCTGTGGACCAACAAGAACTAAAAGCATGCAAGGAGAATATTATTTCATGTTGCTCATTGATGATTACACAAGGATGACTTGGGTGATATTTCTCAAGGAAAAATTAGAAGCTTTTGAGAATTTCAAAATCTTCAAGGCAATGGTTGAAAATGAGACATATATGAAAATCAAATGTCTTAGATTAGACAATGGGGGAGAGTTTACTTCAAATGAGTTCAATGAATTTTGTGAGATACATGGAATTAAGTAAGGACGATGAGTCTCTGGAAGTGGATCATACCATGTACAATTCCATGATAGGAAACCTAATGTATGTGACAGCTACAAGACCAGATGTGATGCAAGCTGTAGGTTTGGTTGCTAGGTTCCAGTCAAGCCCCAAAGAAATGCATGTAATTGCAGTAAAAAGGATTTTCAAATACTTGAAAGGTAATATGGAGTATGGGTTATGGTACCCAAAGAGTTAATACTTTATTTTAAAAGCATTTACTAATATAGATTGGGAAGGAAGTGCTGATGATCGAAAAAGTACCATTGGATCAACATTATTCTTAGGAAATTGTTTGGTTTCATGGTAAAAAACAATATTCCATTTCACTCTCCACAGCAGAGGCCGAATATATTGCTGCTGCATCATGTTGCATCCATGTCATTTGGATGAAGAAGACACTAGAAGACGTACTTGTGAAGTATGAGCACCTAATAATAATAAATTACGATAATACCAGTGCCATAAACATGTCAAAAAACCCTGTCATGCACTCCAAGACAAAACACATACCAATAAAATATCACTTCCTAAGACAACAAGTTTCCCAAAAGGTTGTCAAACTAGAGTATATTGACACAAAAGAACATGTTGTTGACATTTTCACCAAGCCACTAACTATGGAAGTCTTTGAGCATCTTAGACAAAATATGGGAGTGATTCCCTTAAAAAAGTTGTAATGGAGGAAGCACAATCTCAGGGGAGATTTGATGATAGGGGGAGTTGTCAGAAAGAAGAAAGCCAAGAAATCCTCAATAGCATAACAGGTTATCCTTTGTCATTGTTGTCAAATGGGGATAATGTTTATATGTTTCCATCAATGCCAAAGGGGTAGATTGTTGAAAACATAGTTGTCATTGATTTCAAAGGTGTTCATGAATGACAAAGGAATAACTAGTAGACATGGTTGCAGATGAATTCAACAATGACACAAAGGAAAGTTAGTACTGAGGAATTAGGGATTTTGAGAATGAGAGAAGATAGATATTGATTGATCGATCACTGTAAGGATCGATGATGAACCTATAGGCCCGATTCTATGCAGGTATTAATGGTTGAGATCATGGTAAGAGAAAACCCATGACTGTGGTTGAATTTTGTAAGTTAGAGTTGCAAATGAGATAAATTGATAATACTCACTCATATGCTTGAGGATCATGTGGTGGAGATCTGAAGGAGCTCCATATCAATGACCCAAATGAATTTCGTTGAGCAACAAGCGAGGAAGATAAAGAAGGGCCAGGATTGTGAAATCAGAAGTAATGGTGGAAAAGCACCTTTATGATCGATGGCAGAGGTTGATCGTGGAACCAAATCAATGCTGGTCAGCGATTCCACTAGGAGAACTAGCGCAGATAAATAAAATCCTAGTGTGCGCAAAATTTTAATGAAATTTTCCTTGTGTTATTTTGAAGTCCACCGTCGATCTTAATCCAACGATAAAAAATGATTCCATTGATTTAAATAGCTAGGTGGTTAACAACAATGATTGGATGCTGAATGTCAATGTAATCCGCTCTATAATATTTGAAGTCTATCATCAATCTAGATATGATGGTCCTCATGGATTTTACATATTCAACTAGTAGGCGAGTTAACGTTCTGGATGGGACCGAAATTTCATTGAGAAATAGTTTACTGACAACGTGGACGGTCCATATTAGTCAAGATTACTGAAGGCGATATTGAGAAGATCGATGGCGGTGGATGATTTCCCCATAAATAAGAGGGGAGATCCACAAATCCGCATTAGATCGTAAATCAACAGATAGAAGTGAACCCGTAAAGAAATCAACGGTTCACAAGAAAAGTGGAAGGAGGAAATCCGAAGACGAGAAATCAAGGTCTAGAATAATATGGGTTTCTGCAACCCGAAGTCCGGAAGGTGGAAAGCGAAAGGTGGAGAATCGCGAAAATACTTTGGGGAATGTCACAGTTCTGCATTCCACAATCTGCGATCTGGAAGATTGATGTCAGGAAGACATCCATAAAGATCGATGGTGTAGAAATATTAGTGCGGAAAGTGGAAATATCGAAATGACATTTTGGAAAAGTCACAAACCTGCATTTTGCTATCTACATATTATCTCAGATCAACGATTATGGAAAATCCTGAAATAAAATCAACGAATCAGAATGATTGCATAAATGGATATTGCAGAAGGTCACAAATGGAAGATTAAACAACAAATCGATTAACAGGGAATTAGCTTAGTTGTCTTAAAGAGGCACGATCGAAGAATGAAATGGCACAACGATGAAGAGATGCATCCACAGGAAACGTGAAGGGATTTATTAACAGAATAATTGAAGGAAAGAAATCTTCTATGTGATTTCTAATGACAGAGTCCAAGGAGTGAATAGAATATTGACAAAAATCAGTCCAGGGTAGCAGGATGGCGCTATGGCATACTATAAGTTTGCAAAGAGTGTTGTATCATCCTTTTCTGTTGTAGCAGACATAAAACCAGGGTGTTGTAGCATCCTTTTCTGTTGTAGCAGGAAGAAGCCCAAGGTGTTGGAGCATCCCTATATGTTGTAACAGGAATAAATCCAGGGTGTTTTTGCATCCTTTCTGTAGAAGTAGATAAAGAAATTTTATAGATTCATCTTCTTAATGAGTTTGAATTGATGGTTTTCTCTTTGAAGTTTCCACGATAAAATTTGTTTCTTAACCTATTTGATTCATTTTGTGTTCTTATTTTAAAAAGAAAATACAATATTGATTCACCCCCCCCTCTCAGTATTGTGGGATAATCCAACAATGAAGAGTTGTAATCCCATCATCTATCGCTATATTCACAAACTTGGAGAGTGCATTGCATCAAGTCAAAACAACATAAGTAAATCCATAAATTTCATGGAGCAAATATTGGATACTCCAAATCTAAATAATTTTCTAGACAACAACGAAGGAAACCCGTTATAAATGCTTATTTCAGGTCAAACTGAAATCACGCAGGTGAGGTATCATCCTTGTTTCTAGAAGATGGATATATACTCAAATGGTAAGGTGCGCTAGGCACAAAATTTGCAACAACAAGTTTGATGCATCTTGTGTGACCATTCATGGTTTCATAATGCAAGGTTGTCCTACCATTAAGGTAATATTGTTAGGATTATTAATCCTCCCTTGTACAAATTTGGTCATATGTCTAAATCAGGAGTCATGTCTAAATCGGGAGTCCATCCAGTCTATTTATAGTCATTAGCACCATTGGTTAAACTTGACCAAATTGGGGCACATGTTTCAGTTACCAAAGTGTGGGGAACACTAATTAAGGCTCACTACCACTTATTGCCGCTTGATTGCATAAGTTTAGGAGTCTCCTAGATCAATCCCTACAATTTAGGAAGCAACTGGGAGTGCCGAAACCAACTAAGGTCAGTTAACTTCAGTTGATGACTAGTCAAGCCCAGTTAGGAGTCAGTTACATTCAGTTCTAGCTCTCTACATTCAGTTAAATAATGGTTTAATTAATTGCACACATGTGGGGCGTTTTTCTCACCTACCACAGTCAGTTAACCATTATTTAATACTAAATGTAACAGTTGGTTGTGTTTTAGAACTCCGGTTATGATTTAGACAAGGACAGTTAACTACTGGGTCCTTAACTTCAGTTGATTACTAGTCAAGACAAGTTAGGAGTCAGTTACATTCAGTTAAATAATGGTTTAATTAATTGCACACATGTGGGGCCCTTTTCTCACCTACCACAGTCAGTTAACCATTATTTAATACTAAATGTAACAGTTAGTTGTGTTTTAGAACTCCAATTGTGATTTAGACAAGTCTTGGTTACCTACAGTCAAGTAGAGTCATCAATTCGAACTTCCTCATGTGGATTCGAATTGCTTGTGGCTATTAAAGCCATTTTACATAATTGTAATTATTATCTGAATTACTTTTTTGATTAATGAAAGCATTCACAGCTGCAAGCCTTTTGCACTGTTTCATTTTTCAATTGCTGAGTAAATTGTGAGATCTTCTTTGTGAGTTTTGTTTTTGTCTACAGATCTATATGCTCAAATTTACAAATATGCTTTGGTGACTTAGCATATAAGGTGTTATTAATACTTTCCTCAAAATACAAGCCTCCTTGACAAAACTCTCCTCAAAATACAAACCTACCTGACAAGGTGTTATTATATGCTTTGGTGACTTTGTAAAAATTCTTATTGAATAAACCTCCCTGACAATTGGAAGCCATAAATACAAAAAAGGCTATTACATTTTCTTTAAACAGAAGAAGGGTTTGCACCACCTCCCATTTTCCATATCGACAAGCTTGCATAAAAGTTGTTTGCATTCAAAGGAAGATAGAACCTCGAATCTGAATTACCTGAGAAATGCAAAAAAAAACTTAACATTGCAATACTTAAAAGTCAATTAAAGAACATATTAATTTTCTAATATTTTCAGCTTCTGCCAAGTTGATAGGATTCGAGGTTCAAAAAATAAATCAGGCCTTATCTAAGGGGTTATGGATTTTCCAAATTGATAACTCAATTCAAAATGTAGCAATCTTTTTTCAAAAGACTAACTTGTATCTTTCATGGTACATACTAGATCTAATCACTTGGGTCATGTGCATACTATTAGGAAGTTTGTTATAGATGTCAGTTTTCTTCAATAAAGAAAGGTGTTTGATTTTAGGGCTAGAATTTTGATTACGTAAACCAAGTTCAACACAATGTTGATAGTCTCATGCCACTTCATTTGTCTTCCAAATGGCTAGTGATAACCTTTGTAATGCAATTATATATATATATATATATATATATAAGTGTTTGTGTGCATTAAGTTTTTTTGGGGATGCCTTCATATATGAAGCTTTGAAATTCCCCAGATTTGTTATCACATATTTTATATTTGGACATACTTTGAGACTAAAAAGAAAAAGGATTGTGCATTGAAGGAAAAAATCAATGATGGTCCTACAAAATGCGCTAAAAATATGTCTCCTTCCCTTCAATTAAGAGAACACTCGATATAGTGTGCTTTTCAACCTCTTTTTTTTTGTAGTGGCATGTTGTTGAACCTATGTTCTATTGTGTTCACAATGTTTTATTCTCTCATCTTCTCATTTTTCATGGTGGCTTCATTTTTCCGTTACACGAGTTAGGTGTGACACCATTAATTAATGTAGTTCCTATAAATATTTCAAAAGGAGGATTCCATTTTTATTCTCTCCTCTCCATTCACTTAGTGTTATTCTTTCTCCCACACTTCGTCAAGGTAGGAAGGCAATTGTAAGAGGTTCGATAATGGCTGAGAAGGACGAGCACTAAATGGTGGACTTCTAGGTGTTTCCAAACAACATGCGATACAACAAGTAGATTATTTGCCAGGAAAGAGATGAATGTCCCCTCAAGGTATTAGATGTAAATAACCATTTATAAGGCTTGATTAGGATCCTATGTAAAGTGGCTTGGAGGCGAGTGGGCACTAGCTCACTTGACTTGGTGAGATAATAGATATATTATGGTGGTTTTTCTCGGTTTTGGGTTTTCCACGTAAACATTGTTTGTATTATTTCTCTTGCAAGTTATTATATTTTAATGCTCATTAGATCCTAATAACTCATATCAGAGCATGTGGTTGGAGATCCTCGAGGAAACCCTTTTTGTACCTGATTTTTAATTAATATGTTTCACGGTGCCTGATCGGTGATACACAAAACCCCAGAAAATTTTGGTTCTTGTTAAAATGTGATTTCCTCGGGTGCTTAGAAGCTTGGAAAAATTGTATCCCTCTGTTGGCCGTAAAAACTGACCTAGGCCAACTTCCGAAAAGACAACCCACACACTGGACTTACTACAACCTTGTGTATGTTTGGGATAACTATCTCTCACAGGATCAAGGCCCTGCTGCCTGTAAAATGTACTCTCAAAATCGAGAGTCTCTTTAGGTGAAATTGATAAGTTGCACTAAAACAAAATCCTCTGATAAATCAAAGAAATTTAACCTAATGATTAACTGATGCTGAAAAACTAACCTAAGCTATGTATAGAAAAACAGAAAAATAGTAGCTCCTAATCCTGCTATGTAATGACCTAAGATGCAATTTTTACTATCCCAAACTGGGAGCTGGAATTAATAATTTGATAACAAGTTTTATTAAAAATTTGATCTATGAACCTGAAATGTTAGGAAATCCTACTATCAGTAGAAACAGATCTAAATCAACTTACAATAAAATAACATTTTATCATAAATTAATTTGAAAATGAAATAAAACTCATAATCGAAATAAATTGAACACAGTATTGAAGCATGAAAAATACACCCAAGTACTAACGCTGAAATGAATAAGTTCAACTCACACAGTCAGTACTTTGTATAAAATCATATCATTATCAACTGAAGAAAATAAACATGAAGAAGTTCATTTACCGTTCTACATGACACCTAACCATCCATGCCTCAACACTAAGTACTTTGTTTAGAATCCATTAACAAAAGTGCTTTCACATATAATATAAAGATACATATATATGAAAAGGAAATTTAACACAGGAAAAAAAACATTAAGACAGCATGATATAACTGATAGACTTAGCTAATGTCTTCAGTATGTCTGTAAAATATAGTAATCCTCAGAAATCGCTCTAAAGGAAACAAATATAGAGAATAATATTAAGTGCTATATTATATTTGTTCATCACAAGTTCCAGGATTCCAACCACTGGCAGCAGCGTTTCATGTTCTTTGGTTTACAAAACCATTGGACATAGAAAAAATCACAGAACGTTGAAGAAAGAAAGCTTCTCTAGTTCTGATGAGCGCTCCCCCCCCATGTGTATCCCTTTGCCCGTGTTTAAATAGGCCAAAATAAAAACAAACAGGAAACTGAAAGGAGAGTTGGCTGCAACTTTAAAAAACGTGTTCAAAGAACCAAGAAAATCTCCCAAATCGTTCACCCTTTTCAGTAAATTCCTCACAGTATAGTAAATGGGTCTATTCTGCCAAAAACCCATGTTTCAGAATTTTGATTCTCACTTTTATTTTCCCGCAGTTTGCTACAGAAAATCATCTCCTGAATAATGACGGGAAACCAACAATCTTCTCTTTAACGCTGTTGAAACGTGGATGGAATGATCCTTTATTTTTGTATATCGTTTCTTCAGCAATCCTCAAACTTCGTTTAAACCTGCATAACTGATTTCATGATTTCAAGCGTAAATACGAACTGTTATTCCAACAATCTCACCATTCATTATCGTTTTCCTTATCAAATCCCATCTCACGATTATTATTTGGCACATAACAAGATATATTCTGATATTAATTAATTATTAAATGATTTGATAAAATCTTCTTATGTGCATTTGATGGTACTGTAAGCATGTGATTTTCAAGCTGATTTTGACCAAAGAATAATATGGATTGGATCGTTTTTAGTAATCTAATGTTATTTGCATGCACTTTAATCCATTCAATATCTCAACAATACAAAACTACGCATTTCAAATAAGCATGAGATTATGATTTAATGACTGCCAATCTTTGAAAGAAATGTGTTGGCAAATAACAGATGTTCTATTTCAATGAAGCTGTAAAAAACTATTAATGAAGATATGTAATTGAATAAGAATACAACAAAATGGTGATAACGTTTTGTTTGTCAATTGACTGGTGATATAGCATTTAGTAGCAATAATCTTTCTTGTTTCCAATATACATGATATTTCTAACATTAACGATTATCTAGTAAACTTTTGAATGATTACCATTTTCATTTACTATTGCTGTCACAAATTTACAACCAAAACTGACCATTAAAATCATCAATGTTATATTGGAGAGATTATAGATTGTGAATATTGGAAATTTATTGGAAAAGAGTAAAGCAAAATGATCTCTTAAAGTTCTTTCAACCTACATTAATAAACTTGTCGAAATCAAGAAATTGAATCTAATAAGAGACAAGTAAATGAAGTGAAAGAATTTATTTATTCCAATAATTCATTCCATATTTTGAGTTTAGAAAGAAAAGTACAAAAAAATAAAAAGTGTGCATCCATGCCTAATATCAAAGGTATTGTTTTTCTCAATGCATGTGAGCACTCAACTCCTTTTGAATTTGACTATGGAACTTTAAAAAATTGAGATACCTTTCCTTTAAGGTTTGATTTATTTAAGACATAACAAAAATTGAACATAAATCAATCATAATAGAATTCTTCATGTTTCACTAAAAAACATACAAACTACGAACATAACATAAATTTTAAATAGGAAAATCAATGTTCGTATAAATTTGGTATTTTCAATGAAAGATAGAACCAAAAGCATAGTCTTATTCTTAAATAGGCACACTTTTAAAATGTAAATAAAAATGATCAAAATAAGCATTTACTTATAAACAGTATGATCCGCCAAAATTCCCTCTCAACCAACTAAAGTATCAAAGACTGAAACTTTGTGAAAATGTAGTAAGATCAAAATAACCCAATCTTTTCAAACTAAAGCACATAGTAAACTTAGACAACCTCAATTAATAGCATGCAATCTTTTTAAACATCAAGGAAGCTAAGGAGTTCAAGGAAGCATCAAAACCTCATGAAATGAAAATCAAGCAAAAAGACAAGCACCGTAAAGATTAAAGGACCAAAGAAAAGAAGACTACGAAATCACCTATCAAATCAAGTAAGATAAAATAAAATCAAAAGCTAATTATTTACAAAATTTATATGAGGGACCCCTTTGATTTTTGCAAAATCAAGGGGAGTTGTTGGGGTGCCAACAAATGGCGACATGCTGGGCGAACCAATTATCTCTGTAAAATAATTCTGAATCTAAATAATATAAGAGAATAATGATAAAGGCCTCTTCAAATGCCAATTTTCCAATCACATAACTTAATCTTGTTGTTGGCTTATATATGTAAAGATTGAACCAAAACTTTCAAAACCAATCAAACTATCCCTACCATTATCCAAAATCGTATAAATATAAATGATTATTCTACAAATGCAGAAAGAAATTTTTCCAAGGAATTAGTTTCTCTTAACCAAAATAAGTCAAAGAACATGTAGTATGTAGGTATGACCTCAATACCATAGGATAAACCCTTTTAACCCCACTTAGATGCTTGTATCCCATCCAATAGATATAGATAAATCCTTTTTCTTTCTTCTTCTTTTTTTCTAATAAATAATAAATAAAGATATTAACTGAAGACTACTACCTTGGCTTGGTAACCAGATGCTGGCAACATCATTCATAGGAACTACTGAAAAATGAAAAGGACGGCTCGTGATGAGACCTCCTTTCTCCTAATCAATGATTAAGAGCCATCACCCTGGCTTGGTAATTAGATGCGGTAATGTCACTTCAATAGAGCTTATGATCATGACGGGTCGGCTCATGAAGAGACCTCCCGTTCTTCAGTTAATCCTTTATATTTTATTAATGTTATGTACAATGAATAATATTAAGATTATTGTTAATCTCAAGAGAGATTACTTAGTGGATGGGGAAGCAGATCCAAATGGCCCACTAAAGAGCAAAGGATGGAGTAAAAAGTCTAAAAGATAACTTATGATTCCTGACTTGCTTCAATTTAGGGAAAATGATTCCTTTGAAAAGAAACTCATCTACATTATAGCATCATTTTGAAGGATAAATATCCTAGATAATAGCTGAGTAACTCAATTAATCCATCAATATGATCCATAATAATTTTTTTCAAAGCCAAGACTAATCTCACTACAGTTAGAATCTTGACAAAAGAAGAGTGTCTTTATAATGATGTCCCTTTAATAGAAAATGATTTCGATCAAATATTTGACAGAAATACATGGTTTTGATCACCATATGCTAAAATTAGTTTACCCCTTTCTGGAAAACAAGCAAACCATTCAAAATAAAATCTTATCAACTCGCAAAATAAAACCAATCAAAGTAAGAAATCTAAAATGGATGTATGCAAAAATAAAAACTAAGCCCTGAATAGATTAACATCTTAAGTGGAGAAACATGAAATAGTTATATCACAAATGACAAAAGAGAATTAATTTCTACAAGATGAAAAATATGTCTCTCTAAAATTTGCGACATAAGGATTTGTTAAAAATAATCAAGATGTTTTAATAATTTAGGCCGCTCTTATTGATAAGAAAAAGAAAACACACCAAAAATAGACAAATTTAAACGAAGTATTAATTACATATGCAGTTACAACTGAAAAGATTTTGGTAATGATTTGCACAACATTCTTCGTTTTCTTAAAATTTCTTTCTTATGATCATAAGAATGTATAAAACATTTTCCCAATTAAGTTGAAAAAGTAAAAGATATATGACTTAATAGAAAATTTTTAAATAAATCTAATTATAAGCAAGAGAGTCAAAGGTAAAGAAAACTTCCCTGAATGTATCAATAAGTGTCACCTCTTGAAATTAGTATCATCCTCATAACTGCATTTATTCAAACAAGAAAGGGTAAAAATGAAGAAAAATTAATCTAAACCTAAACCTAACTATATACAAAAGAATACAATTATAATGAAAATCAAGTAAAATGAAATAGCCAATGAAGCCATCGAAGCATCTCTAATCTGGTAAAAATGACATGTTTTCCTAACAGTAACCAGAAATGATATGTCAATAAGAGAAAACTAAAAAGAAGTTTATCATCCTTACCATTTGAAACATATAATGATAAGACAGATTTACCAGTTTTTGGAAACCTTTTGAGATAAGAATTTTTGAGCCACTCCGCAATCCTGTCGTAAAACTCAAAATGCAAAGTATGATCTACCAACATGAAATCCATAGGTGGCAAATATATCTTAGGTGAATCAATTTGAAGAATCAAATAACTAGCATTAACAATTGGAAGAATTGGTTTCAGATACAAAGAAGGATCATGAAATGATGTTATAGGTGAGTGAATTGGTGATGACCTAATATCAAAAAAAGTAATCTTGTTAAGAGGATCTGCAACAAAAGATGAATCAATTAAAAGAGATGTAAGTCTTTGGTGATCACAAGTTATATTGAAACTCTTTATCAAATATTTTATTATCACCAATCAAATTATATCTCTCATATAAGTAATTCTGACGAGAACAAACATTTTTAGTTTCAACAAAAATTTGTTCTTTATTCTCATCAAATATCAGTTGACTGTAACAATCTTGCAATAAACCTTCTTTCTCTTTAAAACATTGTATCGAATGATGTTTTGATAATGAAATATGTTCCAATCCCTCAAACTCATGCTTAATAAGTGAACCATCAATGTTAGATATTTCATAAAAATGTGATTTTGAAGTCACATAGTTAGGTAATTCAGATGGAATCTTACGTATATCAAAATCAGAAAATAAATAAGGATAAATAGAAAAATAAGAATTAGAAGTGAGGAAATTAAAAGAGTCTCTCAATTTAGAAAGATCATTAATATTTAAACTTCCAAAATATTCTTCTTTTATTACCTGATTATTTTCAATATAATGTGGAGATGTACCCTTTAGCATTTCATGTGAAATTGATTCGAGATTAAGATCAGCTGATAATCCTTCATCAAAACTTTTATCAACATTTGCTTGAAAAAGATTAATCTCTTTTTGTGAACAACATTTAGTTGACTAACTAAGATTCATGTCATTTTCTTCCATATGTTCTATTAAAGTATAAGAACACATAAAATTATTATTAATATATGTTCATTGATATTTGAGTCGGAAGAAAAATTAGTACAAAAATCAGAAACTGATGAACATATAGTTTGATTTATAATTAATTCATCTTGATCTAATTTTCTACTAATCGAATCTGAATATTGCTGTTCATTAAGATAATCCACTTCCTTATTTGTACAAATAAATTCATCGTAAATAAGTTCTTCCCCATTTAATATAGGTTCAATACTTTGGGTAAAGGAAGCATGCCTTTCTCCTTTAGGAAGGGAATAATGATCTAAAGGAGTTAGTACCTCTCCTACTTCAATATTCTCACCTTGGGGTTGAGTAGAACTTATGGAAATATCTGAATCAATAATAGAGGAGGAAATTTCTTGGAGGATTAATGAATTATCATCTTTGTGAAAAACGTCTTGATTTTGTTGAATAAGAGGAACTTGACAGTTGAAAACAATATTTAAAAGATCAAATTCAGAAGGTAAATCAGTAATATGAAATTTGCAAAGGATATGAGAAAGCGTTACTGAAAAGTATTCTGAAGACTCACCTTTCTTCCTTCAAAGAGCCTGCAATTCACTACAAAGTTTATTAGAATCATAATCCTTAAAAGTATCCAAAAATTCATGTGCAATTTGAAACCATGTAAAAAAGAAATTAGGTGGAAATGTTTCCAACCAGCATTTGATTCGTCCTTTGAGAGTAAGAGCAAATAACCTGCAAGTAGCACCTAGATCAACAATATTATGTTTGTTACATTTAGACAAAAACTTCTTGAGGTGTTTCCTTGCATATATATCGCCTTCACCATCAAATTCAAGTTTCGACAAGAGGTTAACTGTCTCATTGGGAATATCAATTAATGTAAAACTAAAAACTGATTCCCAAATAGGAATTTGGGCATGAGCCATGAATGATAAAAAATCAAGATTAATTCACTCTTCAAATGGTTAGCTTGTCATCTAACCAGCCCTTAAGCACACATGTGACCACTAAAAGAATAAAATTATAAAACTAAAATACAAGCGCTAGAGGATAAATGATTATTTAAATAATTAAAAAAAATGAAATCATTTGTTTTACCTCGGCCCTCCTTCTAGCGCCATCTGTTGGCCGTAAAAATTGACCTAGGACAACTTCCGGAAAGACAACCCACACACTCGACTTACTGCAGTCTTATGTATGTTTGGGATAACTATCTCTCACAGGATCAAGGCCCTACTGCCTGTAAAATGTACTCTCAAACTAGAGAGTCTCTTTAGGTGAAAGTGATAAGTTGCACTAAAACAGAATCCTCTGATAAATCAAAGAAATTTAACCTAATGATTAACTGATGCTGAAAAACTAACCTAAGCTACGTACAGAAAAACAGAAAAACAGTAGCTCCTAATCCTGCTCTGTAATGACCTAAGATGCAATTTTAACTATCCCAAACTGGGAGTTGGAATTAATAATCTGATAACAAGTTTTATTAAAAAATTTGATCTATGATCCTACAATGTTAGGAAAGCCTACTATTAGCAGAAACAGATCTAAATCAACTTACAATAAAATAACATTTTATCATAAATTAATTTGAAAATGAAATAAAACTCATAATCGAAATAAATTGAACACAGTATTGAAGCATGAAAAATACACCCAAGTACTAATGTTGAAATGAATAAAGTTCAACTCACACAGTCAGTACTTTGTATAAAATCATATCATTATCAACTGAAGAAAAGAAACATGAAGAAGTTCATTTACCGTTCTACATGACACCTAACCATCCATGCCTCAACACTATGTACTTTGTTCAAAATCCATTAACAAAAGTGCTTTCACATATAATATAAAGATACATATATATGAAAAGGAAATTTAACACAGGAAAAACACCATTAAGACAGCATGATATAACTGATAGACTTAGATAATGTCTTCAGTATGTCTGTAAAATATAGTAATCCTCAGAAATCGCTCTAAAGGAACACAAATATAGAGAATAATATTAAGTGCTGTATTATATTTGTTCATCACAAGTTCCAGGATTCCAACCACTAGCAGCAGCATTTCTGTTCTTTGGTTTACAAAACCATTGGACATAGAAAAAATCACAAAAAGTTAAAGAAAGAAATCTTCTCCAGTTCTGATGAGTGCTCCCCCCCCATGTGTAGCCCTCAGCCAGTGTTTAAATCGGCCAAAATAAAAACAAACAGGAAACTGAAAGGTGAGCTGGCCGCAACTTTAAAAAACGTGTTCAAAGAACCAGGAAAATATCCCAAATGGTTCACCCTTTTCAGTAAATTCCTCATAGTGTAGTAAATGGGTTTGTTCTACCAAAAACCCATGTTTCGGAATTTTGATTCTCACTTTTATTTGCCCGCAGTTTGCTGTAGAAAATCATCTCCTGAATAATGACGGGAAACTGGCAATCTTCTCTTTAACGCTGTTGAAACATGGATGGAATGATCCTTTATTTTTGTATATCATTTCTTCAGAAATCCTCAAACTTTGTTTAAACCTGCATAATTGATTTCGTGATTTCAAGCGTAAATCCAAACTGTTATTCCAACAATCTCACCATTCGTTATCGTTTTCCTTATCGGATCCCATCTCACGATTATTATTTGGCACATAACAAGATATATTCTGATATTAATTAATTATTAAATGATTTGATAAAATATTCTTATGCGCATTTGATGGTACTGTAAGCATGTGATTTTCAAGATGATTTTGACCAAAGAATAATATGGATTGGATCGTTTTTAGTAATCTAATGTTATTTGCATGCACTTTAATCCATTCAATATCTCAACAATAAAAAACTACACATTTCAAATAAGCATGAGATTATGATTTAATGACTGCCAATCTTTGAAAGAAATGTGTTGTCAAATAACAGCTATTCTATTTCAATGAAGCTGTAAAAAACTATTAATGAAGATATGTAATTGAATAAGAATACAACAAAATGGTGATAATGTTTTGTTTGTCAATTGACTGGTGATATAGCATTTAGTAGCAATAATCTTTCTTGTTTCCAATATACATGATAGTTCTAACATTAACGATTATCTAGTAAACTTTTGAATGATTACCATTTTCATTTACTATTGCTGTCACAAATTTACAACCAAAATTGACCATTAAAATCATCAATGTTATATTGGAGAGATTATAGATTGTGAATATTGGAAATTTATTGGAAAAGAGTAAAGCAAAATGATCTCTTAAAGTTCTTTCAAACTACATTAATAAACTTGTCAAAATAAAGAAATTGAATCTAATAAGAGACAAGTAAATGAAGTGAAAGAATTTATTTATTCCAATAATTCATTCCAGATTTTGAGTTTAGAAAGAAAAGTACAAAAAAATGAAAAGTGTGCATCCATGACTAATATCAAAGGTATTGTTTTTCTCAATGCATGTGAGCACTCAACTCCTTTTTACTTTGATTATGGAACTTTCAAAAATTGAGATACCTTTCCTTTAAAGTTTGATTTATTTAAGACATAACAAAAATTGAACATAAATCAATCATAATAGAATTCTTCATGTTTCACTAAAAAACATGCAAACTACGAACATAACATAAATTTTTAAATAGGAAAATCAATGTTCGTATAAATTTGGTATTTTCAATGAAGGATAGAACCAAAAGCATAGTCTTATTCTTAAATATGCACACTTTCAAAATGTAAATAAAAATGATCAAAATAAGCATTTACTTATAAACAGTATGATCCGCCAAAATTCCCTCTCAACCAACTAAAGTATCAAAGACTGAAACTTTGTGAAAATGTAGTAAGATCAAAATAACCCAATCTTTTCAAACTGAAGCACATAGTCAACTTAGACAACCTCAATTAATAGCATGCAATATTTTTAAACATCAAGGAAGCTAAGGAGTTCAAGGAATCATCAAAACCTCATGAAATGAAAATCAAGCAAAAATACAAGCATCGTAAAGATTAAAGGACCAAAGAAAAGAAGACTACAAAATCACCTATCAAATCAAGTAAGATAAAATAAAATCAAAAGCTAATTATTTACAAAATTTATATGAGGGACCCCTTTTATTTTTGCAAAATCAAGGGGAGTTGTTGGGGTGCCAACACCCTCTTATGCACAAAGATGGGATGTGGTATCAAGTTGTAGAATGAACCACTAGGATAGGTACGAGGGTGGCATGTGTACCTGTAGCCTAGCCTTAATGTGGGATCAAAGATGCTGAGTCTTAGATTGTGGGAGAAATGTGAGGTGGTTTAATCTCAATTTTGGAACCAAGATTGATGAACCATGTAGCTAGAGAAAATTCCTAGTGAACTAGTAGTTATAGCCGTTGAGGACCCATGTAATATGGTTGATGAATTATTCTTTATATGGTTGTAAATGACAGGGTTGGATGTAGTTACAAAAGGAACATGACAAAAAATGAGCAAGTAGACAAGAAAGAAAGCGAGAGGATGAAGCAATGGATGGTAATGGTGTAGTGACCATGAAGACACATGAACACAAATAATGTAGTAGTTTGCATGTAAATGGGCATATGGATGTAAGACCTTGTAAGGCATGCATACCGCTAATAACTCACTAGTAAAGTCGAGAGATAGACCTTGGTGATAGGGGGGTTGTATAAAGGGGGATTTTTAAGGTTAACCTTGACTTAGGAATGAGTCAAAGGTAGTTTATGTCTAACACATGGTTTCTTCGAGCTCATGGTATTGGCCCAAGGTATTTGTACATATAAATAATCCTTTATAAGTCTTGAGGAGGCTCCATTGTAAAGTGACCTCGAGGTGAGTTGTGGCTAGATCATTTGGCCTATCTTGGTTGGTATAGGTCAAGGGAGATAATAAATTTATTGTTATGTTTTTTCTCTATTTTAAGTTTTCCATGTTAACATTGTGTGTCTATTGTGGTATGGTTGCTTGTCTATTTTATTTCTCTTGCAAGTTATTATATTTTAATGCTTGTTAAATCCTAATACTCGGGAGGTCTTCTACATAGGCTTGGTGTCTAAGCATGTAGAAATTACCTAAGTGACTTTTGTAGACATGAATTTTAGTATTGTAAAGTTAAATTGAATTTTTATTAATTGGTGAGTGAAAATGATATTTTAATTCATTAAGTCCAATTTGTCTCATCCATTAACTTGGAAGATAAAGAGACAAAGCCATTCTCACATTTAATAAAAAGAGAATTCTATGAGAGTTTAGACACAAAATTGAATGGGAGTTGTTTTGGAGAGCTAAAGAAAAGAGGATAAGAGAGCAGCTTTGAGGGGTGCACATTTCACAAGAAGAGACTAGGAATGCATCCAAAGCTAAAGTACAACATTTATTGTTGGATGTACTATGATTTAATTTCTAGTATGTACAACGTATTTCCTGACATAGATTTTGAGGTCCATATAACTAAGAAAGAGGGAATGATTTTCTAGGGTTGTACAATAGACTAGTGGAAAAAAAATTAAGGAGATGAACAATGTCATTTATGTGCACATAATCAAGGAATTTTCTACTATAACAACATAATTTGCTACATCCAGTAATAAATCTAGGAATTTTCTACTGCTACAAGTTGTACAACTAGATGGGAACATAATTCGAGGAGATGATAGTCGGGAACGAATTTTGAGGAGATATGCACAAGTTTCCAGGAAAGCAAAAGTTCATTTAATGTTGTTAATTCACTACTGCAACACTGAGAGTTTTTATGTTGGTTCATAAATAAAAATTATCTCTCTTGAATTGGTTTCCCTTGTGGAGTTTTTCTAGGGCCATTACCCAAAATTCTTGTGTTCAAATGAGTATGATGTTCATTGTTTCCACTCCATATTTGGTTGAGTAAATTTATTGTATTCACATTAACTCATTGCATATTTTAGAATGTGTTAAATTTCTGAGAATTAATACGAGTTTATCAATTTACTGGAACCGTGAAATAATATCTGAGTTTATGTTAAATTTCAACATGGTATCAGAGTCGGTGCTCTGATTTTGAACAGAGATAACTAGTATTTGACACAAGGGTATTGTTGAGTTATTTCACCTAGCATATTTGGGCTTGTTGTTGGTTGGTCTGTGAGTATGTATTTGAAACTTTTCTTGCAGTATGAGGATAGACTGGAGGGTGCATCGAATTTCATTCCATGGAAGGAGACGATCATGTTGTTGTTGGAGAAATTTGATTTATGGAATACAACCAAGGAAGTTGTCACGGTTCCCACTAATCCCGATACATTGGATGAATATAACAAGGAACATGTAAATTAAAAATGTTTTCTTCTTGATGCGATGAAATACCACATTATGCCTCATGTGACTAGGAAAAATAATGCCTTTGATATGTGGGTAGTTTTGTTGAAGTTGCACCAGAGCAATAATCAATACTGAAAAATTATTTTGAGGAAGAAACTGAGAGATACTAAGATAACTAGGACCATAAATGTTACATCATACTTTGCTAGGATTTCATAGGTATGTGATGAGTTGGGTGTTGTTGGTGAGATAGAGGATGATGCAAATTTGGTTAGAATTACCTTGAATGGGTTCTCAAAATCTTGGCAGGAATTTGTGTGTGCGAGCATTACAAGAGATAACATGCCTACATGGACTAGAATTTGGGACGATTTCATATAGAAGGAGCTGATATTCAGGTCCGTCCACATAGATCAACATCATGGAGATGATGAGGAGAAGGTTTTTGGGACATGATATGGTTAAGTCCAAAGGGATCTTGGATTCATGGTTCGTTCCAGTACCTTGGACAATTGATTATGAGGCTTATTCTAGTACTGTCAAGAAACTTAGATGGTATCAGATGACTCAGTTGGATTCTAAGGAGTTTGAGGAGACTCCTTGGATCATGTTTTGAAACAAACCGGTCTTCAACACATGATTTAGTGTAGGTGGCAGAGAGGCCTTATTGTTAAAAGGAAGAAGCTACAACAATGGATGGAGTGATAGGGTTGGGATAGATCTAGGTGTAGGAGGTGCTGGAAGTAACTCCCTTGCTAAGAGGTAGTGTTAGATCTTATAGCTTGAGAGTTCTTCAACATAGGCTTAGTGTCTATGCATGTAAAAAGGACCTAAGTGACTTTCCTAGACATTAATTTTAGTGTTATAAAGTTAATATGACATTCTATTAATTGGTGAGTGAAAATGATTTTTTAATTAATTAAGCGCAATTTGTCTCATCCATTGACTTGGAAGATGAAGATACATAATCACTTGAAATACAAAGAGTCAAAGTCCTTCTCTCATTTAATAAAAATAGAATTATAGGAGATTTTAGACACACAATTGAATGAGAGTTCTTGGAGCGTTCAAGAAAAGTGGAGAAAAGTGTAGTTGAGAGGGGGGCACATTTCCCAAGAGGATATTGGGAATTCATACCAAAATAAAGTACATAATTTATTTTTGGTTGTACATTGCATTAATTGTTGGTTCATACATGAGAATAAACTTGATTTTATCGATTTATTAGAACTATGAATCAATATCTAGGTTTATGGTAAATTTCAACACTATAATTCAAAATCACCATGATCATGACAAGAAGTCCTCTATCTTAGTTAATAATGAGATATACTAGTTCACAAACTCGTTAGATCACCACTCACCTTCAAAGGATCCAAGGGTGTGCATATTTGTGCATTTTCTTGTGTTAGTGATTGAGCAAAAATGAAGATAATTGAACTTTGAAACTTTAATCCACAATAACATTGCATATAAATCTCATCAATAATCAAAATACATAAATAAAACCATAGAACGTAGGATATACCCTGGGAAAACCCTCCACTGATTCAGAGGATGAAAAACCCAACAAACAATATTAGAGTATGATTGATAATTGGCAGAGAATGATTACAACACAATAGAAGATTTCTTTCACCGAGAGCACCAGAGAGTGGAGATCAAATGGAACACAATATCTAACTTTCCAAGTTCATAGCACTTTAATAACAAGTCAAATTAGGTTATACAACAAAAAAGAGAATGGTTTCATTCATCATTAACTCGTTAACACTTAGAACATTGCTATATCTTCAATCATGTGCCCCCCATTGACTTGGTGTCAAGCTGACACTCCATAACTATCTCCCACTAGAGGCTATGTGTCTTCCATCAATTAACTAACTCTAACTGAGTTGTTAACTTACTGTACTGAAAAAAACTGATTGTAACTGAACAAAACTGAATGTAACTGAACAAACTGAATGTAACTGAACATAACTAAATGTAACTAAACATAGCTGAATGTAACTAAACATAACTTAATGTAATTGAACAGAACTAAATGTAACTAAATAGAACTAGTGCTTTTCCATCAGTCTCATCTTTAAAAACCACTTGCATTAATTAAGGATTTGATTCCTTAATTAACTGAACTTGTTTACCACAACTAATACTCAACTGATGTCATATCTATTCGTGTTCACTTGGTGTAAACATGGGAAATTTGAATTCTCTCTTCATCTATGTGCTTATATTAATTATCTATGCATTGTCTTTATGTTTTTTCATGAATTCTATATCATATTATACTCATAATATTTTTTCCAAACCTATGATCGTATGTATTACCTCATTCCATATAGTCACATGCTAAAGTAAATCACTCTATGGGTAGCTAATCCCTAAAGGAGACTTGTAGCACTTGTTGATCATGACTATCCATACATCACATAGTATATCGTCGAGACTTAATACAACATAAGTCATGTGAACTTAATACACATAATTTTTTGACTTGACACAACAAGTCTCAGAACTTAACATAAGGTTATGATATTAACCATAAGATCCTAGTACAAGCATCTCTCCTGAATAGGACTTGATCAAGGTCATCGCTTGATACAACACAAGAGATTTAACTTAATACAATAATTTAGTGAACTTAATACAACATAAGTTTTGGACTTGACACAACAAGTCTCATTGAGAGGATATGAGTCCAATTACAACATAGATTCTAGACTTGATTACAACACAAGTCTCAGAGCTTAACACATAAGATCATGGAGAATAACTCCCGAAGCTGTACTCTCAACACTCCCTCTCAATGAGGGAGACATTCTTTGACATACCAAGCTTATATCAGAAGTGTCATAACTTTATCATAGATAGAGGCTTGTCACAAATTTGCAATATGCTCATCAATACCTATGTACTAGAATTCAGTTTACATGACCGTGACTTCAATGAAGTAAAACTTCATCTCGAATGTGTTTTATCATAAAACACATATAGGGTTTTCGAGAAATATTGACTATTAACACCTAATGACTGTAGGATCAAGTTTTTCACCCTAGTAGGTAGCTTCCCAAGCTATACCACACCTCAGTATGTAGTACTATCCACAATTTTTTTTTGCTTCTGAAGTACTCTTAGACATACATCTTGCTTCTGTAGTACTATCCGCAATACACTTAGCTTTTGTAGTACTAGCCTCAAATTACATCGGTTATCTCAGGCTAAAACAATAGCTAGATAACATGATCATATAATAGGTCTGACATGTATCAAATATAATAAATAACCTATTCTAATGTACCTCAAAGGTACTCAAACATATGCTTAACAGTAAGCATAAAATACAACAGGTTCGCTCAAAGACCAACCAACTATTTACACAAAGTAGCATCATATGGATCCAATCCAGAATAAAGTTCCTCTACACTAGAAACCATGGATTTTAAATCCATCACGTACAACATTATACAACAAATGTGCAATAACATGCAGAAAGAAAGTCTCATCTTTTATTTCACTCTTTAACATTTGTTGACTTCTTGAATCTTTTGCTATCTTGAGAATTTCTCTATGAGATTTCCATTCCCTATGATGTTCTTTAAGACCTGGCCACTTTCTTAGTTATTCTTCTCTTTATATTGCAACACCCCAACTACCTCTCTAAGAGGTTTAACTATTCTCTAACAGTCCAAACTATACCTCTTCTTGAGTATCAATATTCTTTGAGACGTTGACCATGTCTCTGCTCATGTGGATTCTATCCACAAGGTATCACAACCATTGGATTCCTCAGTCATGTACCATGACTTAACTGATGGGTTCTTTATCTACTTATACCTATGAAGACACATCAATACTCCCTCTTCAACTAGAGGGTTTTTTATATACTATACCAAGCTTTTCCCAGATAGAGGATTAGTAAGAATGCTGGTGTTACAGAGAGAAATTCCTATGGCTTGGGGTACCACAACAGATAGCTTGACTCCAAAAATCAATCCTTTCCAATATGCAATAGAAATTAAACTTCTAACACTAAAGGATAAGACCTCGTACCTTATTCCAGATGGTTGAAGTAGATCCCTGTTGAGCTTTCCAATCTTCAGCTTGAATTGCTATATTACTTCCTCAACAACAAGTAAACAATACAAGCATCCTATATATCATGGTGTTAGATCTATTCTAGCATATATAATCAATAATGTAAAAGCATTTGACATAATCCCATGGATAAAATATTCATTCAAATACACATCATTGGACAGGAAAATATATTTCTATTAATATAAATAAGAGATTACAAGATACAACCTCTGACGGCACATCTACGAACCAGAGAAACTGAATCCCCCACTTGGGCCTCCACCACTTCAATCCTCCATCTCTTGATAGCAAGCTCACAAGCAAAAGGCAAGCTTGGGAAGAACACAAAAGTGCTCCAAGGGACAAAGGGATGCAGAATCAAGCATATTTTCTGGCAACAATGGACTATAGTTTCTTTTCTCTCAATTCTCTCTTATGCCTTCAATGTACCAAGGGGTTCCTTATATAGCTTTTCAAAGGGGTAATGAAAGGTCAAATCCGAGCGATCTCAAGGCATATGGAAGGCCAGGAGTCAAATGAGTCGGATCCATGTCAATGAAAACTCCAAAAGTATTTGGACTATGCACACATCCCGATGTACGCGGTTATATGGGTCAAACCCATGTATGTACGTGCTTATAGGTTTAAAAGTCGCTTATAGCATTTTTCATGTGTTTTTAGGGATGATCAAGGAAACATCAAAGGACAAAAGGTGGTCCATAGGGGCTAAGGAGTCTGTAGCGGGACAAGGGAAGGCCATACAAAGTGTGATTCACCTGGAGTGGTGAAATCCGCTATAACAGATGCCCCCTAATGTATGAGATTAGAGGGGTTATACGATGGCCGAAATACATTATAAGTCCATCCCAGAAGTGGAGTGATGAAGGATCCCAAATGGAAGACCTGCCACCCAATCAACATAGTACAATAATACAACTCTGCATATAACTGCAAGTACATATAGCAGTCCCGGATACATAAGAGTACAATGGCCATGAATAGGCATGATACATGATGTCACATATGTGTTCATAGCCACGTACAATATACATAGATCAGAATCTCCATGATGAAGATATACAAAGGACCATGATCTCCAAAATGGCTGAAGATATATAATAGATCAAGATCTCCATAGTGGCTAGAAATGTCTGACATATACTGGAATCAAGTCATGAGAGCTGAAATCTCATGAACACTGGCACGATCAAAGAGGTAGCATATAAGAGATGCCACCAGTCTGGAAATTATTCTACACAAACTGCTATGAGTACATGTCCTACTATGCGAATAGAGGTGTCGAGGTCAAACATAGTAGTCCATCGTCTGATTACCGGTCATTAATGTATACCGTTAACAGACGCGAGATCACCCACCAATGATGAAAATGGGAATCAAGGTACTAGAGTGCAAACTAACAAGTGTGAATAAATGTGTTGAGGTCGAACACTTGAGAGGATCCATCGATCAGGGAACATTGATGTATTCCCAAGAAACTGTCGATGGCGAGAGAACCTGCCACTGATGATTGCAAGTCTCAAGGCACTCAAAATGAATCTAGATTCCAATCCCAGAATAAATGATCTGAAGTTGATGGGATGAAATCCGCTAGAAGGAGGGCATTAAGGCATCCCCCATCATCCAACACGAGGTACTTAGCAAAGCTGTATAATGTGGAAGGACTCGATCATAAGGTGCACAAATCAGTAACTGTACCGGGAATGGCCGACATGCAAAGTCAAGATAACTGAGGAATGGCCGAATCAGGTTTCAACTTCCTTCGAACAAGAGCATAACGGCGTATGGTGACTGAATGAAGGCAGCATAGACTCGATATGTAAACTGTGACATCCCTGTGACACAGGAGGCATCAACAGAGGTTCCATGGGGACTGGAAGCTTAACCAGTCGGTGGAGATAAACTTATATAAACAAGTACAGCTCCTAAAGTCAAACTATAACCCAACCAATGGATGTGATATACAGTGCTCTGTTCGAAGGCGACACGACTCGACAGCTGCCACAGATAACATATTTCCTTGTTCGGATTTTTATTTTTTTGGACTTTTTCAGTTATTTGAAAAGCTTGAAAAGAGAATAAACTAGCTTTATAGTTACAAACTAGGAGGAGACGAGTGTCATAATGGAAAACAAACTAGTTCCAAGCAGTGGAACATACCTATGCTCAATGCAAGGATACATGTGTAGGATATTGACACTCAGGGGAAAATCCCTCCCGATAAAAAGGGAAATCAAGCTGTGAAGGATATAGAAAATGGCTCTGCATGGATAGATACGAGACAAGCTCGGGCTATATGGCTGAAACACAATGTCAGGGAAGCTGGCATAAAGCTCAATGAGGCAGGCAAAGCTCATGATAATGCATTCACAACTTGACATGAGGGAGTCCCGAGGGAAATAGGCCAGCATAAGATCAAGAGGAGTATGAGGCTCTTGTGAAATGTCATGGCAGTACTATACAACGGACTCCCATGCCCTAAAGGAGAAAACGTCTGCATGGGCACCAAATGCAAATAAGGCGCTAACTAGGGTACCCATGTAAGGTGAAGCTCTACCACTCACATCATGCCACTTCCAAAGCAGCAAGAAGGTTTCGTGACATAATAGAGTGGGTTCGTACCAAAGGACATGGTGATATGGTCATAAGGTCATGCAAAATGCAAACGGTGGTGAATCTAACTTATATTCTAGTTTAGACATGATACCTAATATCGGCACGAACGAGTCAATCCAATGGCTGAAATGACACTGAAAAAGGTCTTCTACATCACAAATTATGTCAAAAACGGTCCAAAATGGTTAGAAAATGTTGAAACTATAGGAAAGGGGGTAAAAATTTTCAAATATTTGAAATTTTTTCTATAAATAGTAAAAAATATAAATCATTTGAAACTTTTACCCATTTGAGCTCTGATTTTCAACTGCAAATTCCAGGAGATCCAGCCAGCAGAATTCACAACCGTTTCTTCTAGGTATTTACTCATGCTCTCCTATTGCATTTTGATATAATTTTTATAGATTTTCATGGTTAAATGAATTTTTTAAGCCATCCCAAAGTGTGCGCTACGGCCCACGTGGATATCGAGGTTTTTTCCACGTATAGGGATGGCTATACACGGAAAATGGCCTAAAACCCGTGTACATACGCGGTTGTTTTCAAAACAGTCGTGTATGAGGCCGCGCATGTGATTTTGAAATAAACTAATGGATAATTTTGCAATTTATTTTGCAAGATGGTGTTAGACTGGAGAGAGCGTGAGCACGGTGAAGTAGAGGAAGCAGTAAGGGCCGACTTAATGGCTTAACAAGCTTTACGTGCATGCAGACTCTACAAGTTTTGGTGTCTTGGTGGTTTGAGGGCCAAACCAAGACTGCTATAGTTGCTGGTAGACTATTGGGATCCAGACTCGGAGTCCTTTCATATTGATGGGATGTCCCTCACCATAGAGGTGGAGGACATATACTTTATCACTGGTCTTTCTAGACGAGGGGAGGTGGTGAACCTTCGTTCCCGAGGTGGGCCAGGGGGTGGCCTGAATATCGATGAGTACATAGCTGCGTACTATTTTCCAGACACTGAGAAGGTGGGGAGTCAAGTCCCTACCAATGCTATACAGGTGCTAGGCCTAAAGGCCATATTACTAACACTAGGCAGGATAGCAGGATTAGCATCACTCCACCAGGCCTCTCGACCTCTGATGTTCTATGCAGTGGAGTGCATGAGACCCACAATATATGATTGGAGTATGGCACTACTGAGCAACATGAAACACTAGCTCAGTGAGTGTAAGGCAGGCAGGGTACGAAACTTCGGGTTCAACAGTATTCTGAGCACGTTTTTCTTCGAGCGTGTTCCAAGATTGAGCCCTAGAGTGGACGTTCCTCTCCATGGGGTTCGAGATCCAGCCCAACGGCATTGGGCAGATGCTATGCGCAGGGTGGGGGGTGGTAGGTTGGCCAACCCATATCCAACTGACTTCTTTCCATGGTGGCGACGATAGATTGTTGCTATTGATAGAAATTAAATGTCTAACACTAAAGGATCAGACCTCGTACCTTATTCCGGATGGTTGAAGTAGATCCTCGTTGAGCTTTCCAATCTTCAGCTTGAATTTCTATATTACTTCCTCAACAACAATTAAACAATACAAGCATTCTATATATAATGGTGTTAGATCTATTCTAGCATATATAATCAATAATGTAAAAGCATTTGACATAATCCCATGGATAAAATATTCATTCAAATACACATCATTGGACAGGAAAATATATTTCTATTAATATAAATCAGAGATTACAAGATACAACCTCTGACGGCACGTCTGCGAATCGGAGATGCTAGGGCTCGCTTGAGTGCATTGAAGGACTCCTGGGCTCACTCATCCCATTCAAAGGGAGTATCCTTCTTCAAGAGACGCATGAAGCCTCTAGTCAAATTGGCAAAGTTGAAAACAAATCTTCGTAAGAAGTTTTCCATGCCTTGCAAACACTGAAGATGATGAATATTCTTCGGGGGAGACAACTGAAGTATTGCCTCAACCTTCAAAGGGTCGACTCTTATACCCTCCTTTGAAATGATGAATCCTAACAAACGACCTGACTTCACACAAAAGATGCACTTATGAGGATTTAATCTAACTGAATAGTGCCGGCATCTTTCGAATACCAATCTCAAGTGATAGGGATGACACATTCTCATACGAGAATGAGCGGCGAGGTCATCCAAAAACACTTCAATAATAGACTTGAGATCGTGGAAGATCAAGGTCATCGCCCGCTGAAACGTAGCTTCGGCGTTTTTAAGGACGAAAGGCATTTTCTGATATGCAAATGTTCCCCAAGGACAAATAAATGCGGCCTTATGTTGGTCCTTAGGTTTAATCTGTATCTGATTATACTCAGAAAATCCCTCCATGAAGGAGAATACTTCGCTACCCGCACACTCATCCAAAATCTGATCAATAAATGGTGTGGGGAAGTTATCCTTAGGACAGGCACGATTCAAATCGTGGAAATTAGTGCATATGTGGATCGCTCCCTGCTTCTTATCTACCGGAACGGGGTTTGAAACCCGAACGGGATAGATGAAACCCGCTTTCAACACCTTCTCTATCTCTGCCTTAATGGCAGGTGCTTTCCTAGGATTCATGACGCATAAACATTGTCGAACAGACTTAGCGTTGGGGTAAGTCGTAATCTCATGTTCGACAATTTGAGGGTCAGTACCTGGCATCTCATCATAAGACCAAGCAAAAATATCATGGAATTCCTTGAATATCTCGGTATATTCCAGAATCTCAGCATGGGAACATTCCGCCCGAATATAGACATTCTCTATTGTGCCAGGATTGTGAGAAATGTTGATAGGAATCATTGACGATATGTTCGCCATGTTTCCATCAGCCATCGGACCAGGAGAGTTTAATAGAACCACAGGACTACCAACTTTTTGACTAAGAATATCCCTATAATCCTCATGCTCCAAATGGTCAAGCTCTGGAAGAAAGTACGATCTATGATGAAGTTCCTCCCATGGTGGCTCAACTCCCGACATAGTCTCGATAATCGCTTCATCTGAAGGGAAAACCGTATTAAGGTAGTCGTGGGCATGAGAAGACTATACTTCCCATGTTGACAGCACATAGGGGTCTTCCTCCTTTATCTAGGAAGAGGAAGAACAAGGCTCTGCAACACTCTTGATATTAGCTTGATAAGCTATCATAGCTGTAGGCAACGACACGCTCGTCTTGACAGGATCACTCGAAGTACTCGGTGTAGGAATAATCCAAGGGTCTTCCATATGGGTTGTGCGAAAAGACACTGAGGTCGTAGATGTCGAAGCCTCAGTGGAACAATATCCTATCATGAGGATCGGTGCAGGACAACTAAAGCTTCCCATGAGGGATGGATACATGCCTACACCCATAATCCCAGCTGCCGGCTGAGAATGTTCAACGATCGGGATCGAAGCTCCCAAAGATGCGGTAACAGACGAATTCTTGAATGCCATTTGATCAATCATTACAATCTTCCCGTTATGTGGAAAGCATACAACACGGAACAAGGAAGAAGAAACGACTTGCATACTATACATCCAGTTCCTACCCAGCAAGAGATTGTAGTCAAGGGGCGCATCAACCACCTCAACCTCTATCGCCACGGTCTTCCCCCCCAAATGGACTTTAATGGAAGGAAGGATACCATGCGGCCTAAAATATCTCCCATCAAACGTAGTTAACATAGTCGCTGATTTAGACAGCTCAGGAGAACCCAGACCCTTCCAACAGGACAAAGACATCACAGAAGCCGTAGTGCCCTCGTCAATCACAGTACATTTGATGGTCATACCAAGACATTCTACATGCACCAAAAGAGACACATAGTAGGGCAAGTGAGGCTGTAGTCCTGCGGTTCAAATTTGATCACCAAGGAAGAATGATCATCATTCACACCAAGAGCAGAAAGCAATTCCTTCCTTTGCAAAGGACAACTCTGAAGCACTTCCAATGCAGACATCGCACAAGGAGTGTGGCCCAAATCCTTGACAACTGAATAATTCTGGGCGGCTTGGGCATTTGGATTATGCCCTGAACGATTAAGGAATCCCTTAGGAATGCGAGGTGCAGCCTCAAGTTTATCCGCAGGTTTCTCAATGCGCAAAGGAGTTCTTGGTGGATCAGGATCTTTGCCTGGGCTGGGTTGTTACGAACTATAGTCTTTCGCACGAGACACAAACTTGGCAGCATGGACCATGTTAATGCACCCACGACCACTACCCTCTGGTGGATCATCATCACGAGACTGGTCATGGGACTTCGAGTTCATATTCTGGTTATGCAGTAAAGGGTTCGTTAGCATAGCTGGGCCTTGTGCTAAGAATCTCGAAGCTTCATCAATCCGAGGGCACAAGTAAGTGAGGTGATCGTCCTTACATAACTTGCAAGGGAACTTAACCTTACATTTAGCTTGCTTGTCCCCCCCAGCATTTTTACCGTTCTTGTCATTATTGTGTTAGCACTCTCATTCTTATTCCCACCCTTTCGATTATTATTTTTACCCTTCTTTCTATTCTGTCCAGGCTGCTGGTTACCCTTCGGGTCCGACGATTGCACAAAAAGTACATTCACCGTTTGGGCGGGTTGAGACGAAGCCGTAGCTTTCCCCAAAGAAAATTGGTTGATTGAAAACTGACCAACTTGTTTTACAACCGAATCCGTAGGTTTCGCACTTGCACAACCCACAATGCCATCGGCATGTGGTCCAGGTTTGACTTTTGGATCGAAACTGGAATGAGGAGCGTTGGGAATAATCTCATACAACAAACCAGACTGAGCATAGATCAAGTCCAGTTCCTGCGCCCTAAAAATTGCTTGTTCCTCATTTTGCACTCCGGATGTGGAAACATCCTTCACTATATATGGCAATAACGACTTGAGGAACCACTCGAGAAGGAACTCTGGTGGTATAAAGGCTTTAATTAATCTCTTCCATCTATGCCACTCTTGAATATGATCAGAAATATGGGTGGCTTTATCTTGCCGAAATGTCGAAAATAGTTCAGTACCAACATCATAGCGCACTGGTAGTTGGAAGTGATTAATAAAAGTCATCGCAAGGTCGTCGAACAAAGTAAAAGTGCCCCTAGGTAACTCTATATACCATTTCGCAGTAGGCCCTATGAGGGTGAGTTGAAATAGTCTCAAACGGATCGAGTCCTGATGTAATGAATTCGAAGAGCACCATAGGTGAAACGTAGCAACATTTTCTCTCAGATCCTCTCTGGGTTTGCCTTCGAACTTAGGTATGTCCGAAGGAATCTTGGTAGGGACAGCCGGCCAAGCTGGGTCATGAGCCACAGGATCGTTCGTAAGTCTCAATAAGTTAGGAAGATTAAGCGTCATGAGGAAAGGGAGCCTAGGATGATGAGATCGATGGACCGCTCCCTATTTCATATAGGGTTGATTACCACCATGGACTTGTCCATAGTGTCCTCCTCCTGTTTGACCCGTATAGGGTGGCATGGAAGTACCATAGTACAGTGGACCTTGACTAGTAGGAGCTACAAAGGTGTAATTAGGAGAGTAAGCAGGTTGTTGATACCCTCCTCCATAAGGTGAAGAAACCTATCTATACTGCATCCCATAATAAGGTGCATAGGTCATCGCATGCGATGCCCCATGAGACACTCCGTAGGTAGGAATATAAGCTCTGGAAGTAGGGATATATGCCGTGGAAGTAGTAATCTGACCTCTAGAAGCATGAACATAGCCTCCCAAAGCAACGGGCGGTATGTAAACTTGAGACACAATCGGTCTAGTAACCGTAGTACAGAACTGACTCGTAGCCATGTGCCAACTCAAAGGACCACGTGAATAAGGTGGAGGATGAACATTTGAAGAACTAGGGGCTGGGGATGAAGGAATCTGAGTAATAAGATATGTACTACCACCTATCGTCACTCATCTTGGATCTGGTATCCTAATCGGATCGCTAACCCTAGACCTAGGAGGGATATATGATGTAGCTTCCACCACTGGGATGGAAGGTGCAATGTGACTAGTGCTCCCAAACCTCTCCGCATGGTAAGGAATCAGAGTGCCCCCAGGCATAGTGTTAGGCTCGAAGTCGGATTCGACATGAAATGTCAAATCATGCATAGGAAAACCAGCCCTACCATAACTACCATAGCTAGTAGTGGCGGGTTCAAAATGAGTCTCGGTGTCCTCCGGCATGTCATACCGGTAATGTGTCAATGGGGAATCAGCCCTAGAGTGAGTGGGTCTATCATGCATGGCTCCTATCTCAGAAATCACAAGACCTAACTCAGCTAAGTCGGGTGAAGGATCATAAGTAGGTGTAAATTCCCCATCGTCTACACGAATGGGAGGAGGTGGTTCAGGAATACCTTCTGAAGAATCCCCCATGGTGTGTGAATCAATGTGTGACATAGTCCTCCTGGACTATCTAGGTCTCTCTCCCAAAGGAGGAGGAGAAGTAGAAGGTGGAAGTCCTGCTAAACGACGAGAACAGCATGGAACCACACTCGAATCCACAATGACTCAAAAAATAGCAAAGACTCTCTATTTACATAAAACCTAGGGCAACTATCATGCACAGAGCAATTACTAATAAAATCTAAAGCCAAATGCAAGCAAACAAGGGCTAGATAAGTGAGCTCCCGAATGAAGCAGGTATGTCTCGCCTAAGAGAGGCTTGAGACTCCCATACACAACAAGTGGAGGTACGTAACCAATTATTGTGGCCCTTAGCTTCAACGCGTAAAGCGACTGTGCTGTCCGACCCCAACCTGGCTGGGACACCTGCAGAATAACCTCTACAAGTACCCCCTCAATATCCTAGGTAAGGCCACTAAGGTCACCTCAATATAATCAATGCTTAGGTGGAAATTCGTAGGCGGGATTGACCGTATGGGCAGGGTAGCAAAGCTTGAAACTCTCGAAAGAGCCCCCAGATACGAATACAATCCTAGAAATATCTCCGGTGCTACTCAGTTATGACTAGGGGTCATCCCAATCAATAACCGCTCACACTGACTCGTGCTTAACTCCCTGTTGAGAGGAGGATCCTGAGAAACACTAGTTATACCAAGGATTTCACACACTCACCTGGACAGACACCTAGATGTTGTTTTTTAGTGATCTTGGAGAATTGACTTACAATGAACTATTCCAAGATCCTAAAACCTAAGCTTGTTGGTGCACCCTAGAAAAGAAAAGAGTGTAGTTCATTTTAATTTAGCGTTGATTTTAGTTGGCTTTATTACTCAAAAATAGGATATGGTCGTACAACTAGTGGTGTTATGACGCACCAAGAAGTAAAATGCACACCTAACAATCAATGCAAATGCATTGTGTCCATGAAAACAGGGTATGCTACTACGTGAAATGCATAATTTTTCTTCAAATGATGAATGCAACTTTTCCTATATGAAGTCCTAACTAGTACTCCAAAGCAAATCTATATCTAGTGCAAGTACAATGCAAAGTGCAAAATGCAATGCATGATGATAAGCAAATGTTTTTGGATTTTTTGAAAATAAAAGAGATGCAAAAAGCAAAAGAATGATTCTATGACCCCTAGACTCTGCAAGCACATGCAAACAACACTCAAGCAAAGCACTAAGGTAAAAGAACTCTAATGCACTAATCTCAAACAAAAAATTGAAAATGCCATGACAAGAACTTTCCTAAAAAAAAAAATTTAGGCTAAAAAAAATGTTTCTGGTCAGAAACAGAGGTCTAAATAGACTCAAGAAGTGTCAAAGGAGACTCAACAAATATCAGAATTCACCCAGCAACCAATTATCTTCCACAAAAAGGAAAAATCAAGGGTATACGCGACTGTTCGTAGTAAACCCGTGTGTATATGCGGAAATCACAGAGGAAACTGCGTGTATACACGACTGTAAATCAAAAACCCGCGTACAGAAATAAAAGGTGCATAAAATCAAGGCAAACAGACAGGCTAAGACAAAATTCACACCAATCAGAATCTACCAGGCATACATGCCCCCATACCCAACACAGAAACAAGAGAGAAAGAACAATTCAAATACATTGAATGCCGAGAAAACAACCCCCAAAGGACAACTACTAGGAACTCCCCAGCGGAGTCGCCAATTCTGTTACGGAGAGAAATTCCTATGGCTTGGGGTACCACAACAGATAGCTTGACTCCAGAAATCAATCCTTTCCAATATGCAATAGAAATTAAACGTCTAACACTAAAGGATCATACCTCGTACCTTATTCCGGACGGTTGAAGTAGATCCCCGTTGAGCTTTCCAATCTTCAACTTGAATTGCTATATTACTTCCTCAACAACAAGTAAACAATACAAGAATCCTATATATCATGGTGTTAGATCTATTCTAGCATATATAATCAATAATGTAAAAGCATTTGACATAATCCCATGGATAAAATATTCATTCAAATACACATCATTGGACAGGAAAATATATTTATATTAATATAAATAATATATTACAAGATACAACCTCTGACGGCACGTCTACGAATCGGAGAAACTGAATCCCCCACTTGGGCCTCCACCACTTCAATCCTCCATCTCTTAATAGCAAGCTCACAAGAAAAAGGCAAGCTTGGGAAGAACACAAAAGTGCTCCAAGGGACAAAGGGATGCAGACTCAAGCATAAGTTCCGGCAACAATGGACTATAGTTTCTTTGCTTTTAATTCTCTCTTATGCCTTCAATGTACCAAGGGGTTCCTTATATAACTTTTCAAAGGGGTAATGAAAGGTCGAATCCAAGCGATTTCAAGGCATATGGAAGGCCAGGAGTCAAATGAGTCGGATCCATGTCAAGGAAAACTCCAAAAGGATTTGGACTATGCACACATCCCGATGTACGTGGTTATATGGGTCAAACCCGCATATGTACGCGCTTATAGGTTTAAAAGTCGCGTATAGCATTTTTCATGTGTTTTTAGGGATGATCAAGGGAACATCAAAGGACAAAAAGTGGTCCATAGGGGCCAAGGAGTCTGCAGCGGGATAGGGGAAGGCCATACAAAGTGTGATTCACCTGGAGTGGTGAAATCCGCTATAATAGCTATCGATGTTGCTCATTTGTGGATATGTAGCATGTATCGAATATAACTGACTATAACCCTCAAAATATTTACTTCTTTTCAACATTCTCTATCTAGAGAAACACATGTGATCTTAATCAATCACTATACTAGTCAAATTTCATATATCTTTGAAACTATAGTTTACCGATCAAGACATATATGAGTCCACCTACACTTGTACCAAGTAGATACCACAACACACGCTTTTTACATGTTTATGTACAAACTGCAAAGCACATAACATATCCTCGGACTTGTGACTAACCAAAGACATCTCAACTGATTTGAGATCCTCCAAATATGAAATAAAAATTATAAAATTTTATATTACATTCATATGTGTGGCCATGGATTTGTAGTCCATCACCCTGAAACTCTTCATGATTTTTTTACGGCACATTTTCCTTAACTAAGGAAAATCTTTGTTTGGTGACTGCCACACTACTAATCATAAGAATAATAACAAAATTCTTGAATACAGTTCTCATATTCCATTTGAATTTGAGCATCATGCATATCGCCTTTTTATAGGAGGTACATCAACCAATTACACTAGTTCTTTAGGAGCTAGCGAAGCTAGCAACTCCCTCTTCATCATGTAAATGTGAGAATCATAATCTAGGTCCTCCATCACAGAGACTTATGCTCATCTATATATGAAGCTATTATTTGGCACATGAATCTAAATAAGATAAAATATCTTTAGGATTATTCACATATATCAGAATAGATTTAATCCATATATTATGTTTGCTTACCAGGAGGCATAGGAACCTCCCGAACTGTTCTCTTTTAGGATCACCCATCTGAATGACTCTACGTTCATATCCTTATTTACTTTTAGGTAAGGGCATATTAATTTTTCCTTAGGAAAATTTATTCTAACAGTTAGAACCATTTCATACTCATGAATTTTATTCACATGAAATTCTCTCAATATACTGATAATTAGTTACATACTTATGTACATATATTGAGCAATCGGTTTACCATAACCCATTATTATCGTATATACTGATATGCAGCCCTATATCAGTTCTATATCAGTCCAAAAAAATCATTTTATGAAAGAAATATACAACCCCATGTTCATATCTCATGAGGTAAGCATGAAGCCCTCTATCTAGCCAATCATGTAGTCTTATGTTTACAGTTTATGAAACAATCATGCTGCCCTAAATCTCATGTCTTATGGAGGATGTTTTCAGCCTTATATCTAGATCTCATGAATATTTTTGCAAGCCCTTATTCTTCTTAACATGGATTTATCTATTTACCAATAAAATAGAAATATTGTAACATATGATTTTAATCATTTTTATACCATAACATCATTCCTAATATTAGGAATATAGATTGTAATAAAATAAAATCTGATTTTATAAAAGCATATGATAATCAAATAATCATGCAACCCAAAATTCATATCTCATGAATCAATCACGTAACTCTATATTCATATCTTTATGAAACAATCATCCATTTTCTATATTCATATCTTATGAAAAATCATGCAGCTCTATATTCATCTTTTATAAAACAATTATGCATGACCAATATTCGTATTTTATGAACAATCATGCATGCTCTATATTCATATTTTATAAAACAATAATGCATGCTCTATATTCATATCTTATGAACAATCATGCATACTCTATATTCATATTTTATAAAACAATCATGCATGCTTTATAGTCATATCTTATGAATTTTGTTTATTTTTAAATAAATGAAAAGACAATCAACATATATGCTCACAATTCCTAATCTCGGAAATACCAATCTCTATGTGACTGTAATAAAAACATTCAAAAGCATATAGATCTAAATAACATATAATAAAAATGCAAGTACTTATGTTTTATTGTTTTGCATGCTCCATCTTGATCTTTTCTTCCTTGTAGAGATTATTGGAGTCCTCCGATCGTGATCTCTTTGCAAATTTGAGTGCATTCAGGATGTAGTGAATTTTTGCATGGAGAAATTGGATCCCATGCAACTCGGAGTGAATACTTTTATTCAAGGAAAAATAAATTCAACGATCATCCTCTTATTTGGATTAGATCCCAACTCTATGAGGCTCTCATTATACACAAGATCCATTGAATAATGATAACATACAAGCCACAGATCCTGGGTTGTTCCATCAATTCATCCATTTTGGGAAAATGACCATAACACGAATTATGAGAATTTCATTTTCAAATCCTTGATTGTATCTCTCAAAAAGTTCATTTTTGAAATCTTCTCAAGAGTAAGCTAAATCAACCCATTTGGGATGTGGGGTTTGGACCATTTTGTCTGATTCCATATGGATTGATCAGAACGTCTCCACGAAATTTGTCTCCCAAAAAGTGACAAAATGATGCATATTGACTTGCTCTTTAATTCTACCTACATTGGATAAATACTCCTCACTCACTAAGGTCACAAAGACATCTAGATAATGCTCCTCAAGAATGCTTAACACCCTTTCCTTCCATGTGTTGAAGTTGGAAGAATCTTCAACTCGATCTTCCCGTTGGACGGAGATCGATGCCATGGCTCCAATCTCTTTAATAAATACTTCAAGATCGGCATAGGATTTAGTTGCTTGCGTAAACTAACATCTTGCACACCCTTGCTATGATACCATTTTAGTGATTCAGAAAAATATGAATATAATTGAAACTTAACACTTTAATCCGCAATAAAAATGCATATAAATCTCATCAATAATCCAAAGACATAAATCAAATCATAGACCACAGGATATACCCCAGGAAAACCCTCCAATGATTCGGAGGATAAAAAACCCAACAAACAATCTTAGAGTATGATTGATAAGTGGCAGAGGATGATTATAACACAATAGAAGATTGCTTTCACTGAGAGCACCGGAGAGCGGAGATAAAATGGAACACCGTATCTAATTTCCAAGTACATAACACTTTGTTGATTCCTAGAAATTCCCAGGTACCGACTGTTTGTGCCAGAAATTGTTTCCAGGCCACAAAGAAACAAGCCAACACAATCTCAAATATTAAATCAAACAAAACTAGGTTTAAGGGTTTTTGAAAGGTTTTCTTGGTTATAAAGTTTGGTGACTGAAGGGAATACACTCATAAGCCAAGCAGGAACTAAATCATAAATAAATAAGAACAGAGATGCATAATATAATCACCATGTACCAATCAGAATGTAATCTTAAAGTCCATTCACAACCGACAAGCATTACAAGCAAAGAAACCATAAACCAGCAATGAATTTATCAGTCATGTAGCTAAACAAACTCAAAATGAAGCTAAAACATAGACTGAAGGGAAATATAGATCATATATTTCATAATTCTGCTCATCAAATACACATGAGAGTTTTAGTACTTAGCTCATAAACAAGTCAAAGACCTCCTTAAGCTAGCCAAAAATCCAACCCTTTGTTCTCTTTCTCATCTACCTAAATATTGTTTCTCAAAAAAAAATCAGTTAGGTTCTAAACCCTAACTGTCTTCAGCCAACTCATCGACGGGATAATGTCAAATTATCATTTACAAAATAAAGTATTTCTTCAAAAGACATAACAAGTAACTACCTAATTAAAGTATTTCTAAAGAAAAACATAACAAATAATTGCCTAACTATCAATACTCAAAGGTCTTTGGCAGCTTCTGCCAATAAGGCTATTCCATCCAAAGCCTGGGCCTTCTTCTTACCTCTTTTCTGTTTAGCTTCCATATCTGCTATCATTCTTGAAAGTTCTTCATTCTGCTGCTGTAAGCCTCTGACAGTCTGCTTCAATTTTGCACACGGTAAATCTGAGTTTCTATTTCTTTTAAGGGCCTCCTTAGAGACTGCAGTAAGCTCTTGATAATGATAATTTCCTTCTTTTAAATCCTCTCAGAGTCTTCTGTTAGCTAGGATCAAACCATCATTGGTTTCTTGCATGTACTCCATTTGATGTTTATATTGTTTGATGGTTCTTTGCAGGCTCTCCTCTTCTGAATCGAAGGCCTTGCCTACTGCTTCATCCTGTAGCTCGCTAGGTAGCCATGGGATGTTTAGTTTTCTGAAAATGTCTTCATCCTCTGGCAGCAGTTCTGAAGATACACCATGTACACTAGGGTTTTCCTGATCTACTGTTTCAGTTGGTGCAATTTCATCAATCAACTGCTGGTCTTCAGCATAAGACATTTCAGTTTCCTTTCTCTGTTGTTCTTTTAGCATTTCCTCTCTTAATTCCAAAAACACAGCTGAAAGTTTAGTCTCGATGATACTGGACTGTTCTACTGACTTCAATGATTTCTTTCCTTTGCAATCACCCCTGCTAGATTTTATATTTTCATCTGAAGAAACTGCTGACTTTAATGCTTTCTTTCTTTTGCAATCACCTTTGCTAAACTCTATTTCTTCATCTGAAGAAGAAGTATCAAGCACAGTTACTGCTTTTGTGTTTAACTTAGGGTTAAGCAGCTTTTTCATATTCATCCTTAATTTTTTTTTGGGCCTGGTTTTAGGTCTCCATCTTGGGGCAAGATATCCCAGCATCTTCAACATTCTTACTTGATGTCTAAGTGTGGCAAACTCCATAGATTTAACCTTGATCTTATTTTTCTTTGGTCTCACTGTGTTATCTTCTTGATTGGAGCATTCCCTGTATGTACCAACCCCAGATTCAGCTTTGACTGTCAACTCATCTCCCTCTAGCAAATATCCTTCATCTTCAGATAAAATAGTGATAGGGCTTCTCTGATGGACCCTGGCATCCTCTTCCTCCACTGCAACCTTTTCTGTGACAACAGTTTTCTCATGCAGGTGCCCTATTTTGCACAGGATGATCTTCCTTTTTTATAAATAGCAAACCTTGACCTTTACTGTCAGCTAAAAGCTACTAAGGTTCATAGTATTCCTTTGAAGGTTCTGTCACCCTTTCAAGTTTAACATCTTTTTTATCTTCAGACTTGACCTTTTTACCTAGTTTCCTAATTAGGGTTTGCCCATTGTCTACATGTTTTTTGGTTGGCTCTTCCTGCTTAATTTGGAAACCAGACCAAAAGAGAAAATAGTCCCATGTCTTCCATTCTCTTTGCAGAGTAGTATTGATAATTAGCTTGATTAATCCATGATGGAAAATGGACTGTGTAGTGTGATCATGATGCTCCCTGACCCTGCTTGACATCTTCTGCAAACTTTTAAACAAAATAAAGGAAGACACATCTTTGATTCACCAACAAGGTGCTGTAGAAACCTAAAATGATATTTAAAGACATAAGCATATGTCCCTTCATAGGTAATATAGCTTTGAAGGACTTTAATGGGCTCTAACAATTCATCTCTGAAATTCTGGATTAATACTCCTTTGCTCCAGTCTGGAATAATGCCAAGTAAAAGATACCTTTGGACATTGAAGGTGAATGACAACTTTTTAAACCAAATTTCTCCTTCATTTCTGACTCCTATGGCTTCAGCAACTAACTCCACAGTCAACTTAAACTTCAGAGTATTAAATGCTACCATGTCTTGGTTATAACCTTGGGAAAATTTATAAGAGACCTCGGTGTTGTAACCATCAATCTTCTTGAATAAATCTAACCATCCATCATTTTGAAAAATCTTTGCACAACCTGGAAACTGGTCCACCCAATTCAGCTCAATGGGCTCAGCCATGTTGGTCTTCCCACTTTTTCCCATCTACTTTCAATGACTGAATTCGGTGTAATTTTAAAGCCCTGTTAATGACCTAACAACTCTTTTTCCCTCGAGCTTTAAAAGTTTTGACAGTCTGTTCTATTTTGAATGCAGGAAATATTTTACACTGATATTGGGTCGTTTAGGTCAATAGAGTACCCAAATTCCTCTCACAAAGCTGCTACTGGATTTAACTATCTTCCAAAATGTTCATTTCGATGCAAGACCATCTTTAGAATGCCTGGAAACATCTGTGTGTTGTGATTCTTCACAAATAGCACCCTTGGCTCATTCCAATGCTACTAATGGGCTATCTCTTTGAAAAAAGGATTTTTCATTAGGGCTCTCAAATGCCTGCACTACTACATTTTGACCAAAAATCCGACGGCCGTCATGTCGGATTTTCGACACTTCCCTGTCGCATGTACGACACTTTGATTTTTTTTTAAGCATTGGAAACTTGTCGTCGGTTTTCCGACACCTAAGTAACCATCGGTTAAGCGACACCTAAGTAACCGTCGGTTAAATTTAAAGCGTCGGTTAAGTGACGGAATATCTTCGACGGTAGTGAAAGTTTTTTAAGAAAATAACCTTCATGCCGTCGGTTAAGCGACAGAAGGACCGTCGGATAAGCGACGGATATTAAGAAGAAGCGTCGAAAAAATGACATTAAGAACCGTCGGATTAGTGATGGATATTAAAATAAGCGTTGGAAAAGCGACAGATATAACTGTCGGATAAGCGACGGATATCTAGAAAAAGCGTCGAAAAAGCGACATTTGAAACCGTCGCTTAAGCGACGCTTGTTGTAATTTAAAAAAAAAAATATTGTGAAAATATTGTGAATATCCTATGACTTATACCAGCATACCTGGAGGAGGAACCAAGGGTCCTTGGACTTGAAAGAAGTGCACTTGCTCATAATGGTGGAGCAAATTACTTTAGTATTTTCCTGACTTAGTTTTGTATGGAACCTTCCTCACATCAAACTTTATCTTGTATAACAAAAATAATGGCATTGAGAATTCTAGTATTTGGAACAATGACAACCAAAAAATTACAAAGGAAATAGAAAATCATTGATAGAACTTATCCCTGCATCACAGATGTCTCAGCACATGAATTGGTCCTTGTGGAGTATACTGCTTATCATTGGTGGCATTTGCTTTGAGCAATAAATGAAAATTCAGGTGGTAAGCAAGAATTTAATTTGGGATTTTACATTGCCATCGCAAAAAGTTCTTGTTTACTCCTTTTCCTGCTACTGTGCCTAAGAAAACTTCAGAAAAGACCTAGCAGCCTGGTCTTCACTCTAGGATACTTTGAGAAGAAATCCCAGCTTCCAACTCCTCTCCCAATGAAGGATAAAGAAATCCTAGCTTGCACAAATTTGACTCCTCTTGGTGCCATTCACCTGCCAGGTAATGCCTTGTAGCTCACTACCAACAACTTGTTACAACTGAGGATTTTCGAAGGGAAATTTGCAACGCAATCCCTATTCTCTTTCACACACTTGTAAATTGTCTTCAAAACACCCCACAAGTTCTCGGTCTTCTAAAGAAAACTATAAATCATTTATTAATTTCATCACAAATCCAAGAATAGTATCAAACAGTCATATCCCAAACAGTTATCTTCAGTTAGTCCTCCATCAATATCCCATAATAACATACTGACAGGAAAATTTGGTATGTCAAGTTATACATTACAGCCATTATGCTCTCAATGTGGCCCAACAGAGTAAGTGTAAAAATATAACAACAGAGAAAGAAAAGGTAGATACTTACATTATCAGAGATGTAGCAATCCCAAATTCGAGCATTATGACCAAAAAGAATTGGTCCTGCAATAATATCAGCATTGGGAAGAGTGTGTGGATCATCTATATCATTCACATTGAAGTTGCAAGTCCATATACGGGCACTGCATGAACATAAATGCAAAATAAAGATTTAATTTTGAAACCAGTGATTTGGAGAGAAAAATAATAATATGAATGATAAATTTGGGGGGAATATGACATGTTTGCTCAGGATCTTGTTGATAAATTTTTTTAACTTTGAGACAAGCACAAGAAGTTCGTTCATGTTAGAATCCAAACTATGCCAAAGATTGGTCTACCTGCGATCATCAGAGGCAGAAATTATTTTTAATCCATCATAGGACCATGCACTCTGTTTTATAAGTT
>LPNX010417211.1:307481-326451 GCA_001517045.1 Pseudotsuga menziesii | reverse complement strand
AGCACAGGTGAATGGAAAAGGAAAATATCACATCAAAAGTAGCTTGCAAAATTTGGATCCTTGACAAATGTTTAATTTATGGCGTGGATTCTTTTGCATTGCTTGTTTACTATCGGTGGTTGGGATTGATTGCTCATATGGTTCGCTGTAGCAGTTTTATTGGCACAGGTATTTGTCACAGTATTTTTCAAGAAACACACCATTCTACTTTCTGCTATTCTTTTTTATCACTTTGAATGATATAAGGTTTCATCACATTCAAGGCAGTATTATATAGATAAGATAAGATACTTTTATTAATGACCAACAAATGACCATAAATAGGTCAATGAGAATGCTAGGTACACACATGTGAGATACAAAGTGGGAGTGCAATAGCTGCTCATAGAAAAGCATAAATTAGCCTATGATAGAAAAGACCTAAAGTCTATGACCTCTGAGGATGGTGTGGGGAAATGAATCAATAGTGTAGGTATCTGCAAGTTCTGCAGAGAACCAAAGATGAACTCTCTCAGCTTCAAACATTATACAAAGACCATAGCCTGTCAAACTATTTATTCTTTAAGCAGCAAATATAAAGAGCAAATAATGTGCTAGGTTTGTAATTGGCAATCCTAATTTTGTGCTAGGGTTGTAATTGGCAATCCTAATTTTATTTACCGAGTTACAGAAGAACTTGTAAGATAGCCACCAGAAACAACCATAAAATGGTAGCCATAACAAACAGGCCCTGGGAACAATTAGGCAAAGGGCTAGCAACCAAAGAATATCTTCGATCTTTATTGTTGCCACCAAAAATGATACAAACTCAAAAGAACACGTCATCTCAGAATATTCAGCTTACTTATTGCCTATTTTTTAGCCAAAACTGGAAGAACGTCAAGGCTAAACAATAATGAACAATGCAAGCATTAATGATTGTTAAACTGTCTAAATGGTCCTTAATAGCCTAATAATAGGAGAAATGGTGCTGTTGTCTTTCGATGCTGGCTGCTACTCAAATAGGAAAACCTATTTAATCCTTGATTCCTGAAGTTCCTCCCACTGCCTCCTCCATTCTGGAGTACCATGCACCAATATTTGTGTTTGCTACCATATCTTTTCTAGACTGCAAATAACGAATGGGTCTTAATACTCCAAAGACAGCCAAGTCTGCCAAATTGGGTTTAGAACCACCCGTAAATGCATTAAATGCCAACTCAAAAGTCAGAAGTGATATAGTTCCATTTATTTAGTATCGATTCCATTTCAGTTCAAAACAGAAATAGGAGAAATTCTGCTTGCAGACTCACCCATAAACAACCTATTATTAAGAGCTTCCACCCAAGTATTTGCAGCTTCATATAGAGAGGCACGCTCGTCTATGATATTATGTTTCTTCTTAAGCTTTTTAGAGACAAAATACATAGCTGCAGCTCCTACATATTTTCCAGTCCATCTCTCCAGAGTTGTGAAGTTACCTGCATAATTAGTATACCAGTCTCTTAGTCCATTGCAACACTATCACATAGAAATACCTGATATCTTCATTAAATATTCTAAGCTATTAAAACCAAACCAACAAAATATAACTATTTTCAGACCAGAAATGTTGGAATTTTCATGGCAATCTTCTTTTACAAACAAGAAAATATGCACATAGAATCATCTCTATTACAAATTGCCACTTACCATGTGTAGTAATATAATCAAAGGACTCAAGGGCCTCTGAAACACTCCGATAGATATTGGGTGACAATACATGTACCAGATGCTCATCAACCCACCTGATGTTGTCAAACAACTTTAGCAGTAATAAGCAATCTGATCTTAAACTAAACAAGAACCAGCCTAATGAAAACAGATAAAATCCTCAACCCTTGTCTACTGTACTAAATGTCAGATGTAGATTATGCATTTCATCCTATATACAAGACACAAGGAAACAACTATCATTTAGCAAATCATCCAACAGATAAAACAAGAAACTTCTATTGAAACAGAAAAATATCACATGTATAAGAGCTATGCACAAGTTTGGTGACAACACTTACAAACTCTGAACAACAAAAGCAGTACCATTAGCACATGCAAAAAAATAGAAAAAAATAGAGGTTTGTTGCCTAAATTACAAAATAACAATTCTGCTATGAAACACAAGTGGATAGATACTGGCCTAAGTCCATATTTCAGCCTAGATCATCCTCGTACAGGGCTTCTAATGCATTTTAGAATACTGCTATTATTTCAGAAAACATGTTTCATTTTTGTAGCTATATACTGTATGGCAGTGTGCTTCATTCACCATGCTCAATTTTGGAATGTGGGATTGTTGGGTATGTGGGTACATGGTACGAGTATAAGGAAGGGCTATAAGCTTCACCCAAATTTGCAGAAAACAACAATTTGGTAGCATCAATGATATATACTAAAAAATAATTAAAAAACAAAATCAGGTGACAACATAATTGTATGAAGAAAGCCAATTTATCATCAATAAATGGACGCTACATGTCATCTGACATGCTATACATATCACTTCTAAGTTCTAATCAATACAATCTTGCAACCAACTCTGATTAGATGATTGCTAGTATAAGAAACTGAAACTTCTATTAAGCCATGTATATTATAGTTAATGAAATTACCAATATGCATAGCAGCAAAAATTAAGAAAACCATAATATGTTTGCATACAAAGAAATCTTAATATAAAATACCTTTAATGCAGTTGTACAATGATAGATATCTCCATATAAATAATATTCCTTAATATGCACTCTTGCATTCAATACAGATTCTTGAGGGAACCCCCATGTGAATGTTCCACCCTACTTGTCATTGATTCCCAAATACCTTCTTGCTGAATGAACTTCAAAAAAAATCTGCAGGAATTCTGTGATGACTGCAAACAAGATGGTTCACCAAATTTTGGTCTCAGCATTTGCATCATGGTGATCACTGATTATTGTATCAGTTACAGGCAAGATAAGCAGTTACCTGTAAGACAAGGGACATAAAACATCAAACAATATGCACAAACTTGCAGTTTGATGAACCAAAAAAGTTTGAACAAAATCCTCCTTAATATTTTATACCCTTACACACAGATAAATTTTCCATATTTGCAGGATATCAGATATCTAGTAACATCAAAATATACTTTCAAAGAATATCCAGCTTAATTATGAAAATCCAGGTGGTTATGAAACCTGTTAAAATGAGGTAAGTGTAAAGTATCCTAATACACACAATCCAAGACAGTAAGCATTTAACATTTGCGTTGAAGAAAACCCTTGTCTGTGGCATTTATAGTCAAACTGTCTACTTAAACTCTTCGCTATTAATAAGAATAACATGTTGCAAACAAATTAGAATGGTGGTACAACAAATTAAAATATTCTGAATTATAGTCTCTGGTATATGTAAAAATAATGTTTTAAAAAAGATTCTCCGTTATAACACTCGTGATTGGCTTGACAATCTTAGACTTTAAAAAGTATCATCCTCAAGATCTAGAAGCTAATGTAGTTTCTTGGATTAAAAGAAACTCAGCCGAGCACATTATAGCAGAAATGTACTAAAACATGGTAAGAACAAACTTGTTAACCTACTAAAGCCTTCTCCATACATCATTTGCAGATTGAGGCTTTTCTTCCACAAAAAGTGCTCCTGGAACTGCTGCAAGCTGTTCTTTAATAAAAATAAAATATTAAAATATGCCAAAGCCTGAATCACCTCACATCAATGTCAAGCATTCTAGATCAATACAGTGATTTCGTAGAGATATGTAAACATTTTTCAACACATAATTATTCAAAGGCCCAAGTTACCTAAACTATTAAACTAGAGCTACTTCTCAAGTTAATCACTTTTCCAGGTACCAAGTTGGGCATTACTTAAATATCATGTTTCATATTGAAGGACATATTATCAACTTTTCCATGATTACAAGTTGGCCTCACATTCAGTTCATTACTTGTGCTAAAGACACAAAGGCCATATCAAGATTCAATTCCTCAACAAGTCCTGGAAATGATAAATATAAAAGATTTAAGACCCAATTGATAACGACAAAAGCTACTAGGCCCAAATTATCCAACAAAAAATTTTCAAAAGGAAAAAAAATCAGTGATCTTGGTAAGTGTCTAAAAAGAGTGGGTATACAGCAGAATAGTTAACATTTGTTGCATCTCTTATATTAGCTAGGAATTATATAATGGAGACATAGAAATCTTGGTTGAATTTAGACTCCATAAAAATGATGATATAAAATTATAAATCAACATTTTTTTCTGAAAGTCTAATCTTCTGATAATATTTACTATTTAGCAAAGATGCACAAGTGGCTTGGCATTGGAAATCCCAAGAAAAAATAATTTCCAAACGAAAATGTCGAGTTTACTGACAGACACCAATTAGCAGGAAGTAACTGTGTATCATACATTTTAGTAATTACTGAAAATATATGTAGCAACTGTTTCAAAGAAATTAAATTTTTTATAGAAAACAAGGTGAATTTTCGTTTTCAAGGGATGAAAATATGTAAAATAAAAAATAAACATTATACACAAAAAATTCCCTCTTATGGGCAGCTTGTAAGAAGATAAGTGAAGAGGAGAGACAACTATCACCCTCTCACCCACACTACTCCTGCCCCAAAACCTAGTAGGGTTTCACCAGCATCTAGAAAGGCATGCTAGCAGCAAGGAAAAGCAAGGAAGAAGGTGCAGTGAGGCCAAGGGGTAAGCCTGAACACCTTTAGAGCATATCTTAGCTTTAGTTTTGAGGGGCAAGGCTGGTAGTAGTAGCAGGCATCATGGAAAAGAGCTGGCATGTGGCTATAACCAGACATTTTCTTCTTCACACAGATTAACATGAGATGGCAGGTGCGCTAAGTTGCAGATACTCTCTGTAAAAATGTTCCGTACCTAATCACAAAATAGCCTGAAATGCAAGAGACTGGCTAGGAATTGAACCCAGAACCCGCCCCAGACTATCATAGGCAGCAGCCCTACCATTGTGCTATAAGCTCACTTGATAATGACCAATGCCATGTTCACGTATGGATTGATATTTGGGTTGAGACCCAGTCCCTCACATCTCATCCTGTTTATGTTCTCCTAGCTGGATGCCAGGGTACCAACTCATGAAAGGCCTGGACAATGAGTGCATGTCTTCTTCTTAAGGGCACACAGGTGAACTATTTGGGGGCTGTTCTCTCTGTTGTCAGTGGTTCTTCTGTACTTGACTCTTCACGGCTTGTTGGGTAAAGGGAAATTTTGCAGTATTCTGTCTTTTTCAGTTTATAATTTTTATAGAAGGGTGGACTTTTTATTAACCCCTGCTGTTATCTCAAGGTGGCGGCATATCTTTCAGTTTTTTTCAAATATGATTTTTACATAACTGTTTATTTAATAGGAATACAGAAGCACATTTCAAAAAATTGAAAGATGCAATCAAAGTCAAACCGACCAACATCCAACAAAACTCCTACCATAGCAAAGAGAGATCAAGAAAATACCCTAACCATCCATTCACAAAACACAAATACAGGCACATAAAATAAGAATCAGGAAACAAAAATTACCTTGCTCAGTTCATTCTCCGTCTCATTCTTCTACGGCTCCACCGGCTTACCCAGCGGGAAGTTGTTAGAATTGCTTCTACACATGGCCAGTCCAGAATCATATAGAAACTCCAAACTTTCCTGTTTACTGGAATCGAAACTAAGGAAATCAAAACCCTGAGAACCCTATGTGCCTAGCCAGAACTAAAAACAACAAGCCAGAACTACTAAAAAATGCATATTTTAAAGAAATTAAACCCAATTAATAAAAAAATGAAATCTGCAAAGCTAGCAGGAAAAAATTAGGGTAAATTGGCAGAACACTTACGGCACGAGACCGGCCTATTCCTGTAATTGACGGAATTCACTCTGTTCGCGTTCGTCCTGAATCTGTATTCTTAATTCTTCCAGTTTCTTCTGTTCGGATTCGTGTTTCTGTTCGGCTTTCCATACGTTTTCGATGTTGCGAAGGATCCCGGTGTGCCATCCTTTCTTGTTCAGAAACTTCAGTGCCATTTTTGCGGATTGAACCCTCTATCGACTCGGGAAAATAATTGGAGATACTAACATGTAAAGATGTTAGAAAATCATTGTGTTGTTTGGGAGTTGATTACAAAGTATATCATACATGTCAAAAACATTACATCTTATACAAAGGATGAGATAAAGATAAGTTCGTGTACAAAATGCAAAACAAGGTGTTATCTCTCTAATGTAAGGGGAACAAATGTCGCACAAAAAGTATTATGCCACATGCCCATAATCTAGTATTGGATGCATGTTTCATTGTAAATATTTAGTTAAATATATGGATTTCTATGTAAAAAATAGGAGTGGACAAGACATGTTGGACATTCTTACAAATTACAAGGAAATGAAGTACAGAGAGAATTCATGGATTGAAAAATTTATACATCAACGATGAAGTATAAGACATCGATTAGCAATGGATGGAGTGAATCAATTTTATTTATAGTTTACAACTTGGCCCATTCTCCTAATAAATTATAACATCCCTCCTTAGATTGTTGTGCAGAAAAGAACATTTGATGTTGTTCCTTGATGTGCTCAGAAAACATCAAGCGAGAGGCATGGACGTTTATTTGGAACCATTGATAAAGAATATGTTGCTCATGACCTATAAATGAAAGGTCATTTATGGTATGTGGTGTGATTTTTTGGAAATCAATGACTTTTCAGTGATGGGAATATGCTCATGTATAACCTCATTTTTAATCAATGTAAATCATTTTAGTAATTATAATTCAATGGGATACATAAAAAAATTATGCATCATGTATATGTTTCTTACTTTTATGGTTCAGGAATAAACACAAAAGTATTATCCACTTGCCCATGCTATGGCAAGGAAATATTTTCCAAGTATTCTAAAAATTTTCATAAGTGTTTCTATGAAGGGCACATGAAGTGTTTGCAACCAGGTCATCATTTTTTCAATCAAAGAGATATTTTAACGAATAGATCGAGGTAAGACTCCCTCCTTGAATCATGATGCTAGTAGATTGGCTAAATAAGATTAAAAATCTTACATGGAATCAATCTAAAAGGATATGTTCAATGGAGGCCTATCTAATATTGACAACAATATAATGACTTCAAAATTCCTATTTATCACATGCCAAAAGGCATGAAGATGTCTTCCAAACTCTACAATCTCCCACATTGGAAAGAACTTGTGGATCCAATGCATGTGTTCAATAATGTGTCATATGCTCTTTAGAAACATATTTGTTAAATTGAGAAAGATACAAATGCATCTAGAAGATAATTGGAAAGAACTTAAAGTGGCATATATATTGGATCCAATGAATGTCTTCAATAATGTGCCATATACCCTTTAGAAACATATTTCTTACACAAAGAAAGATGCAAATTTTATGCACCGTCACTTAAGCGACGCTTGCTAGGCTAGCCGTCTCTTAAGCGACACTTATGAGCCTAGCCGTCGCTTAAGCGACACTTATGAGCCTAGCCATCGCTTAAGCGACGCTTATAACCACAATTTAAAAAAAAAAATTAACTTTGTAATTTTTGGTAGGTTTAAAAGAAAAAATCCACGCGCCGTCGGAAGTAACTGTCGAATTTTGCATCGAAATGTAGTAGTGCTGCTTCTTAGATCAAATTGTGATTGTTTAGCTAGGGGATGGAAACATATGAGAGCAATATTTTGTCTGCTAACTTTCTGCTTCAACTTGCATTCAACATAAAACCAGTCAGCTTCTGGCACCTAATCAGACAAGGTTTGCATGTAATTTACATGCTCAACTTACTCAGTTCATTTCTTAGAGGTAACAAGTTAAACTGTGAAACCCTGGTCGCCACAAATTGTATAGATCTTCACCCTACCACATTTACTAGTCTTGACTGGGAAATTGCTCAATGCACTGTTGTTTTTGAACTTATAACTTGCCCAAGATTTAAAACCTTTTAGACTGATATCTGATTGTAGGGTGTTCGTTTAAAACATAAATTTATGCTTTCCTTAATCAATTTTGACGGAAGCAGTTTTAATGGAAAAACCCCAAATTTAGCTTCCACGACCAAGTTAACGTGGAATACCTGTTATACACCTGAATGGCACCTCTCCGTCCGAGTGCTGATATCCCTCATGTTGGCACACAAAAGGACACTTATGGATTGAGGTTGCCCATATTCACTATACCTTGGCTTATGATGAAGTACATTCCCTATATACCCAGCTGGTTACTTTGCCATTTTGCCATGTTGAGTTGTATTCGCGACTCTCTATATTGACAACTCGCGCATCATTCGTGAGTCTCCTATACAGCAAGTCGCAAATCCATGTATTCACGGGTTGCTCTTCTATATTGTCACGAATCATTCGCGGGTTTCTCTACTACAGACCCGCGAATGGTTTCCTCAACATTAAAATATAAAACCACGCGCTAATGGAAGATTAGTTTACTCATTTAACTTAATCTTCTCAACTGCCACAACCTCCCTAACCTTCGAGAACTGCCTCATTTCATCCATATAAATAGAGGCCTTGGGGAGGGTGTTGAATAATCATACTTGGAGAGCAAAGTTATGCTGGTGGATTGTCTACAGAAATCTTTGGAGCAGAGAAACTCAGAGTCCTTTGGTGACAGAGGAGTCCTTGTTCAGACATTGGGTTGTAACCTAAACTCTTTCTATTATTGTTAATAAAGATATTACTTCTTCCATATGTGTTTCATATCTTGTGGATTGGTAAATGTTTATATTTCAATATGATATATGATTTGCCTAACCTGCATCTATATATATGAATCATCTTGTATCTGGAAGAGTGTTTATTAACAGGTGAAGGAGGAACTATCCTGGAGACTTTGGAAGTGGATCAGAGAGGGAGAAGATAGCAAGGATCAGCCTTTGTTTTATACAAGTAAGTCCTTCTACTTTCCTATTTCCTATTCTGTGCTTTTAGAGTCAAACTGTCTGCAAGTTATGAGGATGTTGGTAACCCCCCAGACCTAGGTTATTAGGTGAATTATCCTGTACAACAATACCTCATTCCGGTCCTGCTGCAGATGTTTAAAATCGATCCTTGAACTATCTGATTGTCAAATTTAACTGTCCAAGTGTCTTCAAGTCTTCAATTTGCTTCCAGCTGGCGCGACGAGAAAACCCTAAATCTCCTCTGCAACTGTGAAAGCCCTAAATCTCCTCTGTAACTGCAAATTTCGGATTTTAAGCAGATGTATTCGCTCCACTTAGTCTCCAGCTTCATAATGCATGTATGGAGAACTTCTTTCCCATCAATTTTGGCTCTTTCCTCGATTTGTCATCATTTTCCTAACCTTAACTGCTGATCGTCATGATCTCCTTCACTTTCTAGACAACACCTGTTTGCATGATCATTTCTGCTGAAACACGTATCAAAACCATTTACATATGTGATTAGTCACCGAGAAATCGAAATCATGAGAGAATTTAGCTTAAAAACCAGCGATTTTAACGCCCACGATATTCTTGTAGCGCCGCAGTGTAAAATTTCAGTCGTTGCGCTACAAGAATATTTCAAATTCAAATCTGGTGCTGTTTTAGTCATTAATTCCAATTTAAATAAGGTTTATATGATAAACCTTACTCTTAGAGTATATTTGTGACATCCTTGATCAATATTAGTCCTATAGAACCCTTCAGAACCTAGGGAAACAAAAATAATAATAAAAATCTAAAGGCAAAACTCAAAAGTTTGACTTAAAACCAAAATTTTCTAAAGTAAGTAAAAGAGAAAACTTAAGCAAATGAGCAAACTTTAAAATAAAAATGACAATCAAAGTATAAAAATTGAAGAAAACAAGTTCATGACCTAACATCTGGCTCCAACTGCGGGATGAAGTCTTCCCTGTGAGGCTTCAAGAACCTGTAGACCAGTGCCTTATTCATTGGGTTATGGAGTCCTTATAATGCTTCACTCACACTGGTATATACAATGAAAAGTGAAAATCTCCTCAAAGACTGTAAAAATGCTTGAGGAATCGTCCATTGACAGGACTGGACAATTCCTCACCTTCCAAAGACTGCAGGACAAAAGTGTTATTCTCCAAAATATTAGACACTAGGAAAGGGCCAAACCAGAGGTTGTCAAACTTACCATGCTTCCCTTTTTGCTCTTTCCTTGCATCCCACCTCAAAACCATATCACCAAATGAGAAAGTGTTTTCTTTGATGTTCTTGTCAAATCTGCTTTTAATCTTCAATCTATATAACTGTGCAGTTTCTTCTACCTTTTCCCTGTTCTGCTACAACTCTATCATGTCATAAATCCTTCTCTGCATATCATTGGGCTCTTCTTGGTAATGCTGGAGAAAATTCATCACTGGGATTCCCAATTGAACAGGAAAAACTACCTCTGTGCCATACACTAATTGGAATGGAGAAGTTCCAATTGCTTGTTTGACCGTTATCCTATCAGCCCACAATGCATATTTCAGCATTGAATCCCAGGATCTCTTGTTATGCTTGAGCAACTTTCTGATACTCTAAATGATGTTTTTATTAGAGGATTCAACCAAACCATTAACCTGGGGATAGTAAGGAGTTGAATGTTTCAGCAAGATACCATTCTTTTCACAAAAGGATTCCATTGCTTTGGACTTGAAAGCCTTTGCATTATCTGTTACTAATTTCTGATGACAACCAAACCTACTCAGGATATTTTCTTCAATGAATTCCATGATTACTTTTCTTGTGGCATTCCTAGTAGGGATAGCTTCCACCCATTTGGTAAAAATATCTGTTGCAGTCAGAATCCACTTATGTTGTCCTGAGGAAGCTGGATTTATCTCCCCTATGAAATCCAGACCCCATTGTTGGAAAGGAGCACTTACTGCAATAGGTTTTAGAGGCAATGACAACAATTTTTGTTTTCCTGCAAATTTCTCACAAGGGATACAGGCTCTTACCTATTGATAAAAATCTGCAAACAAAGAGGGCCAATAGTATCTAGCTCTTAAAATCCTATATGCTGTTGTCTTCCAGTACTTGTGACCTCCACAAGAACCCTCTTGAGATTCAGAAATCACTCCTTCAATTTCAGATTTATCCAAGCATCTGAGTAGAATACCACCTGGGTCCTTCCAGAATAACTGCTCTTCTACTAGACAATACTTAGTATCTTTAAGCTTTCAAGATCTAGCAGCTTTCCTATCAAAATGCTTAGGACATTGCAAAAACAACAGAAAGTACATAATATCTGCATACCATGTGGATGCTAAATAATAGTCCATGATCTTCTCTTTTTCTAAAATTGCTTGATCTTCCTCTGGAGCTAACTCTTTAGCCATGACATGCAATCCCAGAGCTTGACAATTTGATTCAGCCAGTAGCTTGGCTAAACCTTGTCCTTTGACAAGTTTGGTAGGTCTGATATCTACATCATACTCCATGATTTTAGCAATCCACCTGCCTCTTTTCCCTTCACTATCAGGCTGTGTTAAAACATCTTTTACAGCAGCATTGGGCACAAATGAAATAAATTTAGAGTGCAGAACATATATTCTGAAAAAATTTAAATCTTTTACCAGAGCATAGGCCTGTTTTTCTAAGATACTGTATTTTAGTTCAGAATCCCTGAGAGTTTTGCTGAAGAATGCAATAGGCTGCTTCAATCCTTCCTTATTCTTCTGCAATAGAACATCTGCTATTGTATCCTCTGATGCAAATGAGAATGTAAGAAATTCTATGGTAAAATATGGGCTTACTAATACAGGATCTTTAGTAAGAGCCATTTTGATCTTCTCAAATGCATTCTTTGCCTCAGTGGTCCACTTGACTTCCTGATCCTTTTTCAACATGACTGTGATCTGTTTGATAGTCTCCGCAAAGTTTGGTATAAACCAACGCAGAAAGCTGATTTTACCAATGAATGATTGAACATCCTTTTTACTCCTTGGTAAACTTATTTTCAATATAGATTTTACCCTTTCAGGATCAATCCTTATACCATCAACAGACACTAAATGACCAAGCAATTTACCTTCCTGTATAGCAAAGTGTGACTTCTTTGGATTCAAGGACAAGCCAAATTTTCTACATTTCAGGAAAGTCTGCTTCAAATGCTTCAAATGTTCATCATCTGATTGTGAGAAAATAGTAATATCATCCAAGTAGATTACCACAAACTTGTCCTTTTCTCCAACAAAAGCAATATCTATAACCCTTTGGAAAGTGGCTCCAGCATTCATTAGACCAAAGGGCATCTTATCATACATGAACGTTCCCCAAGGAGTAGTGAAAGCTGTCTTCTCCTAATCATCAGGATGCATAGAGATCTGATTGTACCCTAAGAAACCATCAACCATAGGGATCCTCTGTGCTCCAACTACTTTCTGCAATATTTGTTCAATTTTAGGTAGGGGATAATTATCCTTTAGGGAAGCTCTGTTCAAATTTATGAAGTGAACACACAATCTAATTTCTCCATTCTTTTTCCTAACAGGAACCAAATTATCCACCCATGAAGAATACCTGAGAGGCACTATGATCTTGGCATCCAACAACTTCTTCACCTCTTTCTCAATAACATGAAACAAGGCTGGATTAATCCTCCTTAATTTCTGACGAAAAGGTTTGACATTTGGTTTTAAAGGGACTTTATGTTGTATGATTCCTGTGTCATAAGTTCTCAATTCCTCATAAGACGATGCAAAAACATCTACATGTTCTTTTAATAGTTTAATATACCTATTTCTTTGTTCAACTGTAAGTGCTTTCGAAATTTTGACCATTCTAGGATGTTCTGTTGAGCCAATATTACAATCCACCACATTCTCTTCCGAGGACTGTACAACAGGTTTTAAGAATTTATCATCTTTTGAAAATATCCTTTCCAAAGGTACCAAACTCTTTTGGATGAAATTTATTTTTAATTCAATGATTTTGTGTCTAGCTATTTCATTTTCAGCAATCTCTTCCACCTGTCCATCTTCTTCATCTTCCTCTTGATCAATTATGGAATTTGAAAACTCATGGGTAAGCTCTAGGAACCTCTTAATCTCAATGTCATCTTCAAATACTCTCCACTACCTTACATTATCAGGTACAGATGGTCTGTACCTTACTTCAATGGGATATCTCAACTGAGTGGTCTTGGGGATTCTAAAGTGTGTAGCAGCCAAGGCCAATGAATCTGCAGTCTAATTATGTTCTCTTGGAATATAGGTAATGTTAAAAGCTACAAAGTAATTTTCAATAATGTCCCATACCTCATTTAGATAGACTTTCAGTAAACCCTGCTTCACTTGATAGTTGTTCTTCACCTGCTGAACAACTAATTCAGAGTCGCCAAATGCATAAATCTGCTGAATGCCCAAATATTTAGCAGCTTTTAAACCTAACAGCAAAGCTTCATATTTAGCAGTGTTATTTGTAGTAATAAACTCTAATTTATACATCAGCTTTATTGTTTCACCTCCAGGGGATATAAGGAGAACCCCTGCTCTAGCACCTTCTTTGTAAGAGATCCATCAAAGTATAACTGCCATAGCTCATCCTCCTGTTCTCTGCTGCATTTTACTGGCTGCTGCTTTTCAACCTGTAACAAACCAACAGTATTGTCATCATCACTGAAATGTAACATGAAAGTACCCAAGTATTTATCAACAGCATACAATGGGTGGTTGGTAGGGTTCTTGTCATCTGTCACAATGTAAGCAAACTGAAGCTCTCTGTACAACCTTCTATTTTCTCCTCCAAACATAGGAATAATAGCATATGATAAATCCATTTGCAAGGTCCCACCAACCTTCTTTGCCTAAGACCTAGAAAGAAGTAACCCAAACTTCGGTGTAATATCAGCTACCACAACATCCATGATCACACTTTTCATGGGTAACTGAGCTAGGCTGACAACCATGTCCTTTATTACCCCTAAACACTTCACTGCTCGGGAATCAAAGGCATACAGATCATGGTAGGGCTTGGTAATACTCAGACCTAAAGCCTCCATAACAGCTTTTGGCATTAAATTGTTTGAGGATCCTAAATCTAACAAGCAATTATGAATCATCTGTTCATGGACTGTCAGGGTGATGTAGAATGGAGGTGAAGCACCTGCTTCATTTTCAGTCTTTTCAGCCAAGGCTGATCCAATGAAAATCCTGGGGTTTTCTTCTTGCAGTTTTATTGTGTTTGAAATAGGCTGATTACTTGTTGAATTAAGCATTTTAAGGACTGATTCTTTATACTAAAGGTTTTTCATCAATTTAGTTAAAGGTACATGAATCTTTAACTTGCCTAATTCATTTTCCAGGATGAAATTATGAACAGTTTTACTTACCTCTTCAACCTCTGTGGTCTTCTTTGATTTTTCTGAAACTTGTCTCTTTTCTGTCACAGGATTAGATGACTGCTTATCAGGGACAACTGCCTTCTTTTTTGGGATTTGTACTACCTATTTTGGACCTGACCTCATATTTACAGTCTTCTTGAGCTCATTTTGACAGACATCAGCAGCTACAACAGTCATTTTCTGGCCCAAATCATCTTCCGCCTCAAACATGTCAGCATCATAGCATTCTGCATTTAGAAACTCTTCTTCAGTGACAAAACCCCCAGCCAATCCTTCTCCAAAATGATTCATATCTTGGTCAGTATCTTCAAAGATCATCTCATCATCAACCTCTTCTTCATCAGCAACATTGTTATGGAGAGGTGGTGGCACTCTTTGGTCCTCATTTTCTCTCCTTTCCCGCTGAATATCATTATTTCTTCGTTCTCTAGGCATGAAACGAGGAGCAAATTTCCTTCTGAACTGGTTTTGATTATTAGGATTTCATTCACCTTCTGGAGCAGGCTTGCTGGAATTTTTCTCAAGATCTAATTTGTTCAATTTTGCAGTCAGAATCTTGACCAACTTAGCCATTTCATCAATTTTCCCTTCAGCAGAATGAGAAGCAGAACTTCCTGGAGCTGCTTCTTTCTTTCCTTTTCTGTCATAAAGCTGCTGAGCTGTTTCCTTCTTCAATCTATTGGAAGCCAGTATGTTTGATTCTACCTCCAATGTTGCATCCTGCATATTCAGTAAAGAAATAGGCCTCCTTTCTCTCAATAGTAAGGAAAATTCATGATCGAAATCATTTGCATATGTTAGTTTTGCAGATGTTTCAGTAGGCTTTATTTCCACAGGAATTCTATTGTATATCTTGTTAAACCTCTTTGAAAAGTCTGCAATAGTTTCATCCTTTTTCCTCCTCAGGCTCCAAACTCAGTTATGTAGTATGTATAGTCCTTGGTGTCACCCCATTTTCTCATGAAGAGATCACGGAGTTCTTCAATGATAGTGATTGAGTTAGCAGGAAACTCTCTGAACCATTTCCTTACATCCCCATCAAGGCTCTGCATGAACATTCTCATCCATACATCCTTGGCTTCAATGTTTTGGTTATCAGCATAACTAAGGAAAGCTTCCCAGTGTTCTTCAGCTGTAGTTTCCCCCTGTCCATTAAACCTAGGCAGATATTTTTGATAGTCACCTCCAGGCAGTGCATTTAAAGGATGGGGAAAGACCAATGGTGCATATCTGGCTGCAACCATCCGGTCCATCATGTCTATGGGCTGATTTTGGGCTTCCATTTTTGGACTTAATGACTTTGGTGACGAAGAAGTTTGAATGGAACTTGGTTGAAAGGGTTTTTTACTTAATTTCAGCTGAAAAAGAGGTATCTTACCAGGAGAGGCAGTTTTTTCTTTTCTGAACAATTGAGGATTAGCAAAAACTTGGAAACTGCTATCAGGGATAATAGGCTTTAACCAAGGTGAAGCTTCTTCTTTTCCTAGCACAGCTGAATGGGATGAGCCACCCAACTGGTTAGGGTCACATAGGGATGGTAAAGACTGAGACCTTCTAATTTTCCTTACTGTCTTTAATAGTTGTTCGGGGTCCGCAACACCCAACTGCAATGGTGAAGTAGGTTTGTTCCTAGTTCCAACCCCTCTAGTAGCCACTGTGTCAAACTTTGGTGAAAAGTAGCCTTAAAGATATGCTGGTTTAGGTTCACCTCCTAAAACCAGTGAAATTGTAAGTATCCCAGGGGAAAATTTGTTTTCAACTTTGTTCCTCGGCAACGACGCAAAATATGTTTGTGCCAGAAATTGTTTCCAGGCCACAAAGAAACAAGCCAACACAATCTCAAATATTAAATCAAACAAAACTAGGTTTAAGGGTTTTTGAAAGGTTTTCTTGGTTATAAATTTTGGTGACTGAAGGGAATACACTCATAAGCCAAGAAGGAACTAAATCATAAATAAATAAGAATAGAGATGCATAATATAATCACCATGTACCAATTAGAATGTAATCTTAAAGTTCATTCACAAGTGACAAGCATTACAAGCAAAGAAACCATAAACCAACAATGAATTTATCAGTCATGTAGCTAAACAAAATCAAAATGAAGCTAAAACACAGACTGAAGGGCAATATAGATCATATATTTCATAATTCTATTCATCAAATACACATGAGAGTTTTAGTACTTAGCTCATAAACAAGTCAAAGACCTCCTTAAGCCAGCCAAAAATCCAACCCTTTGTTCTCTTTCTCATCTACCTAAATACTGTTTCTAAAAAAAAAAACCGTTAGGGTCTAAACCCTAACTGTCTTCAGCCAACTCATCGACAGGATAATGTCAAATTATCATTTACAAAATAAAGTATTTCTTCAAAAGACATAACAAGTAACTACCTAATTAAAGTATTTCTAAAGAAAAACATAACAAATAACTGCCTAACTATCAATACTCAAAGGTCTTTGGCAGCTTTTGCCAATAAGGCTATTCCATCCAAAGCCTGGGCCTTCTTCTTAGCTCTTTTCTGTTCAGCTTCCATATCTGCTATCCTTCTTGAAAGTTCTTCATTCTGCTGCTGTAAGCCTCTGACAGTCTGCTTCAATTTTGCACACTGTAAATCTGAGTTTCTCTTTCTTTTAAGGGCCTCCTTAGAGACTGCAGTAAGCTCTTGATAATGATAATTTACTTCTTGTAAATCCTCTCAGAGTCTTCTGTTAGCTAGGATCAAACCATCATTGGTTTCTTGCATGTACTCCATTTGATGCTTATGATGGTTCTTTGCAGGTTCTCCTCTTCTAAATCGAAGGCCTTGCCTACTGCTTCATCCTGTAGCTCGTTAGGTAGCCATGGGATGTTCAGTTTTCTGAAAATGTCTTCATCCTCTGGCAGCAGTTCTGAAGATACACCATGTACACTAGGGTTTTCCTGATTTAATATTTTAGTTGGTGCAATTTCATCAATCAACTGGTGGTCTTCAACATAAGACATTTCAGTTTCCTTTCTCTGTTGTTCTTTCAGCATTTCCTCTCTTAATTCCAAAAACACAGCTGAAAGTTTAGTCTCGGTGATACTGGACTATTCTAATGACTTCAATGCTTTCTTTCCTTTGCAATCACCCCTGCTAGATTTTATCTTTTCATTTGAAGAAACTGCTGACTTTAATTCTTTCTTTCTTTTGCAATCACCTTTGCTAAACTCTATTTCTTCATTTGAAGAAGAAGTATCAAGCACAGTTACTGCTTTTGTGTTTAACTTAGGGTTAAGCAGCTTTTTCATATTCAGCCTTAATTTGTTTTTGGGGCTGGTTTTAGGTCTCCATCTTGGGGCAAGATCTCCCAGCATCTTCAACTTTCTTTCTTGATGTCTAATTGTGGAAAACTCCATAGATTTAACCTTGATATTCTTTTTCTTTGGTATCACTGTGTTATCTTCTTGATTGGGGCATTCCCTGTATGTACCAACCCCAGCTTCAGCTTTGACTGTCAACTCATCTCCCTCTAGCAAATATCCTTCATCTTCAGATAAAATAGTGATAGGGCTTCTCTGATGGACCTTGGCATCCTCTTCCTCCACTGCAACCTTTTCTGTGACAACATTTTTCTCATTCATGAGAGCTTCTGTAGGTGCCCTATTTTGCACAGGCTGATCTTCCTTTTTATAAATAGCAAACCTTTACCTTTACTGTCAGCTGAAAGCTGCTAAGGTTCATAGTCTTCCTTTGAAGGTTCTGTCACCCTTTCAAGTTTAACATCTTTTTTATCTTCAGACTTGACTTTTTTACCTAGTTTCCTAATTAGGGTTTGCCCCTTGTACACATGTTTTTTGGTTGGCTCTTCCTGCTTAATTTGGAAACCAAACCAAAAGAGAAAATAGTCCTATGTCTTCCCTTCTCTTTGCAGAGCAGTACTGATAATTAGCTTGATTAATCCATGATGGAAAATGGACTGTATAGTGTGATCATGATGCTCCCTAACCCTGCTTGACATCTTCTGCAAACTTTTAAACAAAAAGAAAGGAAGACACATATTTGATTCACCAACAAGGTGCTGTAGAAACCTAAAATGATATTTAAAGACATAAGCATATCTCCCTTCATAGGTAATATAGCTTTGAAGGACTTTAATGGGCTCTACCCATTCATCTCTGAAATTCTGGATTAATACTCCTTTGCTCCAGTCTGGAATAATGCCAGGTAAAAGATACCTTTGGACATTGAAGGTGAATGACAACTTTTTAAACCACATTTCTCCTTCATTTCTGACTCCTATGGCTTCAGCAACTAACTCCACAGTCAACTTAAAATTCAGAGTATTAAATGCTACCATGTCTTGGTTATAACCTTGGGCAAATTTATCAGAGACCTCGGTGTTGTAACCATCAATCTTCCTAAAGAAATCTAACCATCCATCATTTTGAAAAAGCTCTGCACAACCTGGAAACTGATCCACCCAATTCAGCTCAGTGGGCTCAGCCCTGTTGGTCTTGTTACCACCTAAGTTGTACTTAAGGGTGTTCTATCAAGTGATCTTGGTGAACCGGAAAGGGATAACTTGTTCAGACTTCAGAGAACTTTCAGTCTTGCTTCCGGGAAGCTTTGTTGTATCAC